>JAQIXJ010004895.1:0-10114 GCA_034700185.1 Phthiracarus laevigatus | reverse complement strand
ATCGCAGACATATTTTCCTTCTTGATTATGATTCACAATATGCTCATTTAATAAATCCGCGTTCATGAATCCCTTGTAACATTTTTCACATTTGTAACATTTTTGGTGTCTATTTTTGTGTCGATTGAATTTTTTAATTAATTTTGTGGTAAACTTACATCCATCGTAATCACATTTCATTTCTTCGATTTCGGGAAATAGCTCGGGATGTGATGTGAGTTTATGCTCATGAAGGGAAGATTTACTGGTAACTGCAGACAAACAATTATTATAATCACATTTATAAAATGTTCTTTTCGAATGTATGAGTCTATGTCGCTGTAATTTATATTTAAGAATAGTTTTGAAGTTACATCCATCAAAATCGCATTTCCATACTTTTTCTTTCATATTCTTTTTAAAGAGAAACAATTTAATAATATATACATAACTTAAATTTTTATATGCTTACAGTGAAATTGGTGTGAACTAATCCGATGTGATCTATTAAAGATAGTTTCTTATAAAAAGTTTTATTACATCCAACCCAATCACAATCATATCCAACGTTAGATTTTTTAATGTTGTTAAGTTTGCTCTTCTTTTTTCTATTATTTTTTGTTTGCTTAATTGAGTGATTGCTTTCATTATCATTTGAATCGTTGAATGAATCCGAATCAACAGAGTATAAACTGGTCAAATCATCATCATTTTCTTCGATCAGCTTTAAATCATTTTTATTATCGATAATGTTTCCATTCTCAGCGTTATTAATACTTTTGCCAACAACAATATCTGTTTTGAATACAATTAAATTTATGAAGTTTATTAAACATTTATAATTCAAAATCACTTATTTATATGCATAAATTCTTTAAAATATTCCGGTAATTGATTTTGAATAATAAATCTTATCCCAAATCGGTTTTAAATGAAACAAGAAAAAACATTAATAGACATTAATAGAGCTAAGATATCGTAATTCATACTTATGTCAAAAAATATGTTTTTAAACTCATGACCACAAGATACTAAAAATTAATTCATTTAAGGATCAGAAACAGGGAACATATGTACAAAAAGTGACAAAGAAAAACGGATCGAGTGATCAAAATCACAAGCTCGAATTTTAGTCAAAAGTAATTAAATTTACGAGAATTTTGCTTATAAAATTTTATGAGTTGTTCGTGGTACTGGCGGTGTTGGGGGTACTGGTAATGTTGGCAATGGCGGTACTGGAGGTGGCAGTGGCGGTACTGGAGGTGGCAGTGGCGGTACTGGAGGTGGCAATGGCGGTACTGGAGGTGGCAATGTCGGAACTGGAGGTGATGTGGCTGTTGGTCCCTTTCTGGTTCGGGATGGAGTGGTTCGGGTAAACCCCGACCCTATGGCGGTAATTTTTTATTTTTAGCGGTTTTGCTCGTTTTAGAAAATAGTCCCGGATTTATATATTATTTCAAAAAATAATATACAATTAATATTAATTGATGTATGCAATACTTATACGAATTTGAAACATTTTTTGAATATTGAATTAAATTAATATTAATTTTACTGTATTATTAGATATTGCGCTGGGCCTACATTGATTTGCTTGAGCAATATCTCGCCGCAATTAATCAAAATAATTAAATTAATAATTGAAACCATTAAAAAATAATCATAATTTTAATAATAATTAAAATCAAAATTCATAAAAAATAATTCATTGTAATTTAAAAATTATTTGTAACGTTATTTTTTAATTCTTATGTTAATAAAGGGATTTTACCTATTTCTTTTAAAAATAATTTGTATGCAAATTATTTCTTATGCTAATTAAGGAATTTTACCAATTTTTTTGTAAACAATTTTATTTAAAATTATTTCTTAAGCTAAGTAATGGATTTTACCAATTTCTTTATAAAAATAATTTTATTTAAATTATTTGTTATGCTTTTTAAGGGATTTTATTAATTTCTTTATAAAAATAATTTTAATAAAATTATTTCTTATGCTAATTAAGGGATATTACCAATTTCTTTATAAAAATAATTTCAATAAAATTATTTGTTATGCTAATTAAGGGATTTTACCAATTTCTTTATAAAAATAATTTCAATAAAATTATTTCTTATGCTAATTAAGGGATTGAACTTGTAATTCCTAGTGCTAGGAATTACAAGTCCATAATTTTTTTCAACTCAATATTTTAAATAGACTGATTTTATTTATTGATTTTGTTAATCTTATAGGATAGTGACTGGGATTATGATAATGCACCCGATTATACGGCTACTTGGATTACGAGTAAAAAAACCCAAAAGTTAAAGACAAAAAAGAAAACTAAAAAGGTTTTTGAGTATACAAGTCAAAAAAGTATTCTCCATCCTTCAGTCGATCGATCTGTCCCAATGACATCATCAAATAGACGTTCTTTTATTATCCCCATGGAAATAATTTTCAAAGATGATAATTGTAAGCATATATATTATATTATGTTCAGAACAATTTTAAAAAAATACATTTTTAGGCGATGAATTTAACAAAAATATTGGAATAATAAGCAAACGCTATGACATTCAATTTGAAGTCATTGGTCATAATCAAGCAAAAGCTAAATGCTTAATAATTTCAGGTATATTTCTATATTATACTTATATATTAGGAACTTATCATTTTATAAATATATTAGGTTCTAAAGTTAGTCGAGACCGAGCTATTAAGCATTTCTATAATATATACAATATTGCGCAGATTGAATTGCCTGAGTTTTTTTGCAACCTATGCTATAATACCGGTCACGTTGCTTGGGACTGCAAGTTTTGCAACTTTTGCTTTAGCACTGAGCACAGTTTTGAAAATTGTGAGTGGCATAATACTCGTTTCCCTGACACTCTCCTAGTGCTAGGAGAGTGTTCAGTTCCATTGGAAAAGTCTTTTTCAAAAAGACAACTTAAACGTAATCGAATTCTAAGTAATAAATCAGTTACTCGTTTGCCTTACTGGAAACTTGGAAATCGGTACATTTATCATCAAAATAGTGAGCAAAATGTATACTCAATTGATACAGAGAGTTGTTTAGGACTCAAAAATATGGGAAATCCTATCACATCAGTGTGCATAAGCGGTTTATACAACTCTATTGGAATTCAAGTACTAATAAACAAATAAAGCATTTAATTTTGTTTTAACGCATAAATGTTTCATAGATTAAATATTTTGCTTATATCAATAACATCGACAAATGCGCAAGAAGTGGCACGGAATTTAATGGGATGAGTGCACTGTTAATTGAACAAGGGATAGACCCAGAAATGGTTAGGGAGGATTTACTAGAATTTCTAGGTAAAAAATAATTCGTTTTTTGCTTTATGAAATATTAATAAAAAATATATTTTACTTTAAGAAAACTCAACATTATATTCCTTCGGTTTGGGTGATTTGTATCACTGTGGCATAAATGAAAAAGATGTTGCAAATAATAATATCAAAATTATTAATGTTGCCAAATATTTTCGATGCATTGCAACTAATAGGAGCCCTAAACTTCGAGATATCGTTTTTGCACATTTTCATGATAAAGAATGGAACCCACAAAGAATACAAGAGTTTGATATCAAGCCAAGACCATATATGGGCCACAATGTAGAAATTGATAGCAGATTTACTTTGAAAATTGGCCTTCTCATTGCTAAACAGGCTCCACTGAAGGAATATTATGAAATAATTGAAATGGTTCAGCGATTTTTGGAGTTCGATCCTATTGGAAAAACCTGTTTATCAGCCGAGGATAGAAAAAAATATTTAAAGCGTGAGCCAATAATAACTTCTTTAAGTTATCGATTTTCTTAAATTCTTATTAGACTCCAAGTGCTTGGAGTCTAATATTAAAATGTTTTATCCAAATATTTTAAAAATCATGTGAAGTTTCATTGTTAAACTCCAAGTGCTTGGAGTCTTATGTTTATTAGACAATTTTTAAATTTCTTTAATTTTATATTACTTATTGTTTAATTAATGATTACATTAAAAAGAATTACATTAAAATATATAATTTCAATCAAAAAATAAAATTATTCTTTTTATTTTAAAAAGTGTGCGATGAAATTATAGTCTATGATAGTGAATGGAATCTTATTAGAGGACAAGTTAAAGATTATTCGGCAGCAGACTGGATAAAACAATTACCATTAGAGTTGGAAGCTCTTTCCCTGACAGATAACTATAAAACTGAGGACGAAAAATCAAAATCTATAAAGTTTGTAAGTGGCGGGCTATTAAACGAACAAACGTTTGATATGGATTTGGGTAAACCGAAATTTTATGATTATGTTGAACATACATTGCATGGGATTGGCTTAGAAATTATGGAAAAGTGGGGGTTTATTAAAGGTCAAGGATTAGGAAAAAATTTACAAGGGATTACTACACCTGTTTATATTCAAACAAAAAATAACACTTATGGCTTAGGTTATTACTGCTTTGAGGATTAATTTTAATGAATTAAAGTTAAAAACAAATACAATTATTAATGTTAAAAAAACAAATCTGAACAAAACTTACTGTTTCCATTCTTAGCACTAAGAATGAAAGTAATGTTAATCTAACATAAAAATGTTTTAATAAGATATAATTTATTGTTCTTTTTAAATACTTCATGATTATGGAAATGTTTTAAATTTTTATAATGTATTGTTAAAGTGTTTTCTGTCTCAACAATTCTATAAGAGCATAGTTTTTTAACATATTTTTCGGTCTTAAAAATTTTACATATAATTGCAACATTTTCATTTTTTGTATAAATTGTAATTACTTTTGCAAATTCTGGTAATGATAATTGTGTTTCAATAGAATAAAAAAAGTTCTTTTTAAAGAATATTGAATTTACTGTTATTGAATTAACCTGTCTATAATCTGGGATCGATGCTATATTTGCAATAGACTGACCGACACTTGTCTCAAACTTCATGTAAGGAGATTCTAATGAATAATTTTTTAAGGCTAACATCCTCTGATGTCTTGTACTTAGAGTATATGTATAATTTATATAATTGTTAATTTTAATAGAGTATCTTTTGAATTCAAAATTTTTTCTTTCAAATCTCAAAGTGCTATATCTAATTAACACTCCAAAATTTAATATTAAATCTGGATAGTGAGTAATAAAGTGTAATTTTGGTGTAATTGTGACTGAATACTTATTTTTGAAAATTTTATCATCGATAAAATTATTCTTAAAACCTTTTAAGAAAGAGTTAATTAATTTATGAAGTTTTGTTATATCTGATCTTTTAAGTTGGAAGCTAATAGCTAGTATTGTTATTTCCCTCAAATCATAGTATACTTTCCATAGTTTAGCACTAATATTTTGATTGATTAATAAAGGTAACTTAAAAAAAAATTCACAAATTTGTGACGCTTTGCCTCTTATAGAAAAGTTCTTATAGAAAAATCTTTTAAGTTTACCGTTTTTCCAGTGTTGTTTTAAATAGTTTTGATTAAAAATTTCAAAATCATTTTCATTTTTAAATTGTTTTTCCAATAAGTAAAATAGTACATCTGGTATTACTCCCAAAAAAAGGTCATGACAAACATCAGCAACAGTAACATCTAATATATTGAAATTTGGCAAATCCTTGAACGCATTTTCTTTCTTTATACCATGTTTGAAGTTTTCATAATCTTCTTTATAAGTTAAGTTTGTTCTTTTATTGTAGCAATTATAAGATGGAAAGGATTGAATCTCATTATATTTTGCGTAACACCACCGACAAATATAACCTCTGCTAAAGCATATACTCAATCCAATAAATTCATGACAAGCTTTATTATCTCCACAAAGGGCACATACGTAACCTTTTAAAATATGTTCCTGGTTATTTACTCTTATTATAATTCCACTTCGTAGAGTTATTAAGTCTTTTACTAAAGGCAACATTATAGTCTGAACTCCATATTTATCAATTAGTGATGTTTTTATTACCATAATTAGATATGTATTTTCTCGTTTAGATTGAGTTAAATATGGAAAATTGTTTATTGTAAAGTATACTCCTGTAAGTGTTTGTCGATAATCTGCGGAACTTAGAGGATTTACACAACAGAAATCATCTAAATAAAGTTCAATTCTAATAACAGGTTCTTCCGTAAACTCATCAGAAATAAATAATTTACCATCTCTTAAGCATGTAATGTATGCATTGTTTTCTATTTGTTAAAAGCAAAGTTAGTTTTTAAATTTTGGTTGACTCTAAGCGCTTAGAGTCAACATAATGTTAAAGTATACCTTTTTCTTTGTCATTTAGCAACATGTTAAACGCAAAACTGTTTGACAATACTTTTATTAGCGTTTCACAAATTGGAATGTAATAATATTTATCGTTAGAATCATTAAGTTTAATTTCCATTGGTTTGACATAATTTAAATGCTTTTGAACAAATTTGTTTTGTAAATGTTTTGATTTTGCATAGCGTTTAAGAGTTTCAATTTCTTCATCAAAATTATTTGACTCAATATCTTTTATTGTATCCAAAATTTGATAAGCAAAATCATCTGCCACTGAATCAGGTAGTTTGTGTTTTTCTTTTAATGTTAATAATTTTAAAATAAAAGGGTAGAGCATACTTTTATCTGTTGTTTGCGAAGTATCATAAGTTGATAAATTTTGAGTATTATTATTTTCTGGAATAACTGCTGAATTATTAATCTTAACGTTTTCATGATTTCTTGTTAAATGCTTTCTTAATGATTCTATATTGTTCAATCGTTTATTACAATCATAACAATAAACACATTCATTATTTTTAAAATGAAGTAACGAACAATGTAACAAATATTCACTTTTATTACTACAGTTTGAACCACACTTGCATTTCATTTTTAACTGAACTATTAAATTTAACAAATATAATATTATTCCTAGCGCTAGGAATAAAACACGTATAAAATTGAACAAAATATATAGGTAAGCAACAATTTAAATTGATGATTAAAAACTAATATTTGTTTCTTTGATAGAGTCAATAAAATAACAAACCGTTTATAAAATTTAATTTGCGAAAACCTGGATTTATTAATAACCGTTATACGTCGATATTATGAACAAATTTGAATTTATTATGTACCACAAAGCGTTGATTTTATGCCAATTTTGAATTTATTAACAACTTTGGCGAGACTATTAATCAACCGTTATGCGTCGCCGTTATGTGCAGATTTGAATTTATTAACAACCGTTATGCTTCGCTATTATGTGCAATTTTGAATTTTATTAACAACCGTTATGCGTCGCTATTATGCGCAAAGCGTTCAATGTTTGGCGGTAGAAATATAATTACATGTCTTTTGTTGAGTTTACAATATAATTTATAATATAATATTCTTCAGTAATTGTAAGTTTTTTTCTGATTTTTTAAAAGAAATTTAACTTTTAATCTTTTCCCAAGTGCTTGGGAAAAGAATATTTTAATAGGAATAATGGATAACCCAAATCGTGAATTAGAGTACGAGAACGTTATGCACATGTTAAACGAAACTAAATGCAGCCATTTGTATGACATATTCATAGGTCAGTAGTGTAATAAAGTGTTTAAATAATAATATATGTTTATTAGAACAAAAAATAAACGACCACCGATTTATTGAATTAACTATGGATGATCTTAAAGAAATTATTAAAACTGTTGGTGAAAGACGAGCTATTTATGAATATATTACTGCAATAAAAACATGCAAACGTGGCTTGAGCAACAACGAGTACAGTGTTACGCTAACTGATAGTAATGAAGCGGTTATTTCTAGCATTACAATTGAAGATGAATTAAATGCAAGTTGCCAAACAAGTCAAACAAATGAAGAAAAAGAACAAATGGAAAGAATTAATTTAGCCAAAAAGGATTTTCCATATAACTATGAGTGTTTTGGTCAACAAAAATCTTTTCCAATAGATTATAAATTACCGAATTTTAATGACACAACAAAAGATTTATTGAAGAATAATACCATTATTAATAAAGACATTAGAAATGCTGTTGCTAACGAGCTATTCGCACAATTGCATGATGTTTATAGGCAAAATATTACAAATCAATTTTTAATTAATATTTACCATAAAAATTTTTTTTTATTTAGATGGAAAGCTCCGGTTTTCCAATTGAATCTTGTTTGCTACGAATTTGTCAGGCAGTATCAACACTTTGGCGATAAAACGTATAATAAATATGTAAGTTTAATGTTGGTTTCCGAGCGCTCGGAAATTTTAAAATTAATTCGGACATACTTATGAATAATTTTTAAAGGGAGATTTATTAGATTGCATTAAAAACAAGTATCGATACTTTCGTGAAAAATATCCATATTTAAACCCAAAACCAGAGTTAACTAAAACGAAAAAAAATGATGGACAAACCGATACTATGAGCATTGCAAAAGCAGATCAAAGTCAGCAGACAAGTCAAATATCTGAATCAGAATTAGAAATCAGTAGTTGTCCAGCCAAAATTGATTTAATAAATGAGACACCGAAATCAAAATCTATTGCGCGTAAGCGAAAATCACCAAATGAAAATGGTAGCCTACAAAAAAGAACAAAAAATATAACAAGTTTGTTTAGCGAATTTCCATTATTAAAAACGGAAAACGGAGTAAGAAATAAATTTAATATTCATGAAATTTATTCTATTAATACCACCTATAACAAACCATGCGCTTGGTTTATTCTTTTCACTAGTTTTTAGACGAATTTCAAGGACAAATGATTAAAAAATACAAAAATTTTTACAAAGTTGATGTTCAAGATTATTATAACGTTTTTATCTCTGGTGGCACTATTTTATACAATAGATTAAAATCAGTTAAAGAAATGAGAGAGATTGCACGAAACTCTAAGTTATATTTAAATGATGAAACATTATGCGGTAAAATTACTAGTTGTTTCTTTTCAGTAGAATATTTTTAAAATTTTGATTTTTAATAGAAGAGTCGAAAACGTTAATGGCTTTAATTATTCTCGAATACTATTTTAATCAAGAAGTTTTGGTTGAAAAAAATACTTTCAATGATGAAACGCAATACAAGTTTGCAATAATTCCCCAAAACTTCCCAAAATTTTGGCAATTAAAGTGGCATAATCCACATTTACTATATGAAACCAAAGGATTTGTATATTTTGATAAAACCCAATTCTGTGAAACAAAGTTAGTTAAAGGTTTTTATTATATATTCCTATCTTTTTTTGCATTTTCTGTTTTATACGATAAATCTATTAATAATATTATGATTTGTATTGAAAAATTTATAATGAATTGGCAAATTACTGAGAAAACTCCAAAAGATGTTAAAACATTATGCAATTTGTTAAAATATTAATATATTTTGCTAAAATTACTAAAACATTTACGGACTTTCTCTTAGCGCTAAGAGAAAGTCTGTTTTTTATTATAACGCATTTATAAGCTTTTAAAAATACATTTTTTCTCATATTATAATGTATTATTTGTCACTATGTAATGCAATTATTCTCATATTATAATGTATTATTTGTCACTATGTAAAGCAATTATTCTCATATTATAATGTATTATTTCTCATAATAAAATCCAATTATTCTCATTTTATAATGTATTATTTGTCACTATGTAATGCAATTATTCTCATATTATAATGTATTATTTCTCAATATAGAATACTTACAATTTTCTAACTTTTGTATTATATTATGCAAATTTTTACATTTCAAAATACACTATACTTTCTTATTGTAAAGTGTAAAATTTTGTATTTTAAAACGTTCCCACTCTATTGTTACTTTTGTCCCAACTTTCTTATTTTGTAATGTGAATTTTTATTTACAGTGAAGTTAGGTTTATTACTCCTACCTTCACAATGATTTTTCCTATTATTTTCAATATGATTTTCGTCCAATAAATTTAGTTTAATATCGCATAATTTTGGTGAATTCAATACATTTATTTGGTGTTTCAATTGATTTACTTCACAATTATTTTTACTAAATATGTTAAAGTTTTGCTGTAAAACATTCCATAGTTTTTCATAACAATTCAATATTAACTTATATCGCAATAATTGTGTATTCAGGCATTTATTTTCACGGCTTAATTGTAGTACTCGTGAAACTAATTGTTGCTGTGTTAA
>JAQIXJ010004894.1:0-10115 GCA_034700185.1 Phthiracarus laevigatus | reverse complement strand
AAAAGTAAAATTAATATAATAATAGAAAACAATCTCCTTACTTTAAAAACACTAATAATTGTTTTACTTAATACAGCGTAGTAATGAAATATTAGTTATTAGTTTCGCATTATTTAAAATTTATTCAAAGATTATTAATCATTATCAGTGATGAACAACACTCGCAATAATGGCGCTCGGTGCTGAATGAGATTTTTGCCGAGCGTGAGCGTGAGCGTTGAGCTTAGGGGGTCGAGCATGATCGCTGAGCGTATATTAAAATGTTTTTAAAGATTATTTCACGTTAATTTATTTAAAAATTTATGCCACAACATAGATGTAGCTCGTATACAAATAGTTGTAGATCAAAAGTGATGAATAAACATATTCGAAAGTTTATAAAAATGGTTTTATATTTATGAACATTTTATACTTTAAGGTAATCATGAATATTAATTTGTTTAAATTTCACAATTATTGACGCTCGGATGACGCTCAACTCTCGAGCGTGCCATGAAAGTTAGCGTCGATAGTACTCATTTTACCGAGCGTGAGCGCAGAGCGTGTCCATCACTGATCATTCTCTTTGTTTTTTATATACAATATTCTTATTTTAACAATTTTTAATTAATTATTCAATCTTCTTTTCCTTAACAAGTTTGAAAGCCATAACCATAATTTTTATTTTATCGCTAATTGAGAAAAGTTGGTTAAATTATTTAATTAACAATTTTGATTTTTTCTTAAAATTACGGACTCATTTGATTATTCCATAATCAACTTTATCTTTATTAAATCGTTTAATATGATTTAAATTGAATACGGCGAACAAATTTAACTTTAAATTAATATCCACATAAAGAGTTAAAAGTTAGCTATCCTTTAGAATAATAATTTATAGATGACTTTTATGGTCGGTTAATCGGAAACTGTTAATTTTCATTGTTGGTTAAACGATGAAATATTAAAAAAGCATTTGATGGACTAATTTAAACTACGAACTAAGCTAACTGTTCGATCTTTCGATTTTTCGTAGTTAACTTAAGTGCATTATTGTTAATTTTACAATCAATTGTCTTTAATTTTTATCTAAAATCTGTTTTTAGCAATTAAAAGTTTGTAAACTATAGTGCTCCATTAAACTAATGCATAGTAATAATTTCTTCCAACTTTTGTATTAGATTAGATTTGTTCAGAAATAACAGTTTAAATTACAGTTTCTATAATCAAAAACAAAGGTCAATCTTGTACATTGTGCATTTTAAACACGTTTTAAAACATGAATTTTTTAGCTCACTTTTTAAAAAAAAGGCGAGCTTATGGATTTGACAATGTCTGTCTGTCTGTCTGTCTGTACGTTCGCAGTCTTTATATTACTTAAGGGATGTCACCTATTTTTTACTTAAATTAAGGGATTTTAGATCTTGATACCTGATTAAATTATCACTCTATTATGCATTAAACAAAGAAAAAGTGAGCTATCTATGAATGTGTCGTTCTTGTTTATTCATTTATATTTGCTTTAAAAATTTATTAAATTACATTTTAAATTGAATGCAAAACTTCATTAAAATTAAATTAGAAACTGTAACACAAACCCCGATTAGAACTATTTTAAATATCAAATTGTGAAAAATTGATAAAAAGTTTTTTTTAACTTTTTGTTAAACATTTTCCAAATTTTTGTTTGTGTATTTTTAGTGATTTACGTATTTTGTAAACATAATTTGTTCAAAATTCATTATTGCCAAGAAATTAACTATTTGTTACACAATTTTGTTGAAAATTTGACAATTGTGTAAATTTTTTGTCATTTTTGAAAATTAATAATACATTTTCCATCAAATCATACTCGAATTTTATTCATGCATAACTTTCGACAATGTTTTGTGATTTTAATAATCATTTAAATTTATTAAACTCAAAAAAGTCAAAACAAGTTTTAAAACAAATTTTAAAATTTACTTAATCCTATTACTAAAGTCAATTCCAAATTTCCAAATAAGAAAACGCTTAAAATCCATAATTAATAAAAAGAAATTTATGATGTTAGTAAAGATCAAAATCCATTAATAAACAAAAGTGCGTGCGGACGGACAGACAATCAGGCAGGCTGGCAGTCGGAGAGGTCAGACAGGCAGTTATAGTCTAAATCATGTACCTGCCTAACAGTCAGATAAAAGTCAATTAAATGTATAATTAAATAATATTGCTTATTTTAATTGACAAAAAAATATCTATAAACATTTCCAAATAAGAAACTGACGAATCAAAAATTAAAAAGAACTTCATTTTAATTTATAAGCTCACTTGTTTTTAAAAAAGGCGAACTTTTGTAATTGAAAATGTCTGTCTGTCTGTCGATTCGTAAGTTCGTAGTCCTTTTCCTATTAATAGATTTCAATAATAACTTATGTTAATAAAGAGATTTCAGATCTTGAGAATTGATTAATTTATCACACTAGATTGCTTTAATCTAAGAAAACGTGAGTTATCTATGAAATTATTGTTCTTATTTAAAGATTGATTTCTTAATTATGACTGTAAACATTAAGAATTAATTTTAGAGCAGTTAATATCTTTTCTTAATATTCTTAATAATACGATCATTTATTAAATCAGTCAAAAAAGCTTCATTGTTAATTTGTTTAAAATTAAATGTCAGCTTAGTTAAAATTGTCTTATCTTTAAAGTTGAAGTTAATACCTATTAAGATTTATTTTAAAGTTTAGAATAAACTTTTGCTGTTAAATATCTACATTTAATTATAAAAAGAACAATACATCCTATGAAAATAATATAAAATATGAAATGACTACATTTAATGAAAATGGTATTCCAAATAAATAAGCACAGAGATAGAAAAAAACCAAATTATTGGCTTGGTTTGATTACATTTTCTCGAAAAATAACGGACATGATCTTCTCTATACTGAATTCCCTAAACAATATTACTTTAATAACAACATGTGAATAAAAAGAAGAAACGAAATAATTTTCAAAACTATTGGACGCATGGATTTGGTAAATACAAATGAAATAGATAAATACTATCTGCGATTAAATCTTACACGAATAAGAGGAGCTAAAAGCTTTGATGATATTAAAATAGCTAAAGAAGATGTTTATCCGTCGTATGAATCTGCGGCGGAAACCATGGAACTGACTGAAAGTTATAAGTTGACAGAGTTGGAAGTTACTTTAACGAGCATATAGATTTAACTTTTTAACAGATAAAACTACTTTTTGTTAATATTTTGTAACATTATCAACTAGCAGATCCTCGAAAATTATTAGATAATTATTTAATTAAGATGACAGATGATAATACTAGACGAGTAATTGCTGATTATCTATCAATAAATAATTTGAACAATGGCGCTTTAATAGTAATTGTGCTGAACTATGCCTTTACAGAAATCTATGGTTACCTATTATAAAATGGTTCTTCTCTCAAAAACTTTTCTAGCCTTCCACAAATAACACGAATTGAAACAGAATTGAATAGACTATTAGGTGAAAAAATTTTCAAAATTTCTACTGAACTTCAGAACATTGTAGTTAATAACTAAGTTAAAATGAATAAAAATCAACTGATCGTTTATAATGAAGTAATCAGTTGTATTATGAATTGAACTTAGCAAATTTATTTTCTTAATGGTCCTGGAGAACAGGAAAAACATTCCTTTATAACATTCTTCTGACCAAGATATCAAGAATTTATAGCACTTGCTGTCGCATCTTCTGTTTTATAATGATACGATCCTAATCCTGGTACGATAAAAAATGTAATGCGCCTTCTTAACCAATATCTGCCATTAATTTGAGTTGGCGTCCAACGTAGAAAAGTAATTATTACCAGCCAACGCTCTAAAACAGTCGGATGAGAATGGTAGTTCATAAACCCAATTTTTCTTTAACTCATTAACTCTGCGAAAGTCCGTTACAAAACGATAACTACCATCCGGCTTTGATACAATTATTATTGGGCTCGACCACGGAGATTTGCATTGTTCGATAAATCCTTGTTTTTCCATCTCTAATGGCTGCTTCTGCAATGCGTAACGTTGGGATGGTGATCACCGGTAAGGTAATACATGCTCCGGTTCATTGCACTGAATGTCTAGTTTGTATTCAATAAGGTCCGTTGTACCAAGCCGTCCGTCAAAGGCGATCACATCCGTATATATTAAATTAAATTCCTTAAGTATTTCGTTTTCATCATGGCTTAGTTGTTTGTCAACTTTTACTTTGTATACATTTATGCTCATCTTCTCTATACAGTCTGCTGGATTAGATGAATCTTCCATCACATTCGCTGTTACCGTATCGCCACCTCAACCGACTCCAAATCCGCTTCCGTCTCCTTTATATTGTGAGCATACTCGTAATCTCCCAATTTCGTAACATCCATTAATACATAATTATTGTTACTAAGGTTTACGTCCAAACAGTATGAGATGCCATTGTGAATGGTTATTAAAGAATTCGGTACCATTAACTCGCTATTTAATTCCCTATGTTGTATATATTGCCCGCTGGCCACTTGTCTCTTATTTTCTAAAGCGATTTCTTTGACTTGTGACATCATTGCTGGTACAACCACACTATTTACCGAATAAACGTGACCATAAATTGACAAATCAATTGGTTCGGGACTGATAGTAATGGACGCCAAAAAATCAATTTCCGGTCTGCAAAAGTATGCACTATTTGTTGGCTCCATCTATAACAATACCAACTTTTTGAATCAAATTATAACCCATAAGCACATCTTTTGGTAGCCTAGACGCCACAAAAATTTCATGATTTCGATACGTTAATCAGTTTCAACTTAAGTTAATATTTGGCCTGTCCGTACGGACAGAAACTCAAGTCGTTCGCTAAGCGAGATCCACGACCATTCATAGGCTCGATCTTAAATTTATGTGCCTATGCAAAACTGGTAGCCATCAATGTGATTGACGTGCTAGTGTCAATCTGACAATTAGCTTTTATGGAACCGATTTCGACCGGAAATGTGAGCATAGATCCGCCAACGATCGTAATTACAGCCGCCACCTCCTCTACAGTGTCAATGTCCTGATCATTAACCGCATTGACTCTACTGGTTCTATTACCGCCCCGAAATCTGCTACGGCCACTCCTCGCACTACTACTACATCTAACCTGTATTCTGCATGTAGCTGCCATGTGCCCCATTCGTTGGCATTTAAAGCATTTTATATTCGCATATTATACTATTCGCACTGGTATTACTATTTGATGAACTATTTATCGACAAATTGTTAACTCCAGAAGTGATACCAAAACAAAAGTCATATCATCGGTATTTCCTTCCTGAGTGTATCGAAGACTTCTCTCCACTAAATTCGCTTTCTCCTGCAATTCTCCTAATGTCTTCGGGTTAAATGGTATATTGTGTTGGGCCAACTGTGGCTGTATACCCCTAAGAATCAAGTCCAACGCGACCTCCTCTCATATTCTTATTACATTTTTTAATTAAAATTCTTATTACGCAATTATAATTTGCGGAGGATTCATGCAATTGTTGCGTACGCTGGCGTAACTCAATGCGCACATAGGTCTTCTTAATGACCGGTAAATATTGCTTATTAAATTTTTCAACAACCTGACACCACGGTAAATTTTTTTGTAGACCTCGAGTTTAAACCATGCAAGGTCACTTCCAGTCAGATACGTGCCCATTTTATTTGTTCTCTTATTATCGTCCCAACCATTTGAGTCAGCGACATACGTGAAGTCCTGTAACCAGCCATTCGTAAGACTCCTTTGGTAAACTATTAAAAGCTAGTGGCTTCTCAGACATCTAAGTTCCAGCCACCGCTTGAGTAATATCATTGACAGTTAAACTCAAATCGTTATCCGATATGTTCCGATTTACAAATTTGACACTACGATTGGCCGCTTGTTCTTCAGAAATCGTTCTCTCGTAAACAATTACAGAGACTTTTCTCAAGTTCCAAGATTTCAAGTCGCTTACCCCTTTCGGCAAACAATCGACCTAATTCCTGGATACTTAGTTTAATAAATTCTTTGTACTCTCGCTTTATATTAGATCTATACAGATATCCGAAAATTTCTTAAAACCACAGGACCTTAAGTGGTTTATTCGATTCGCTATTATCGTCGTGCTATTAGACATATATTCGCAATAACGTTATCAATATCGAATTGTAAACTCTACTATTCACTGTACCTCCTCAGTTCAGTATCATTCCCTCTATAATTTAAGTGATCAACTGATTACTTTCAAGAGCTAATAAATTATGATTCACTTATCAAATCGAATGCTTAAACTAATTTGTTCCACTGCTTAATTAATAATTAATATACATATATAACAATTGATTACAAATCTTCAAACGATTTGTAATATTCGATGAAGTGTGATTACACATAACCGCAAATTAATAAACAATAACAATCCTTAGACATAAACAGTAACTAAATCATTTTCTAAAATACTTAGCATTTAATAAATGTTTTATTTTAAATGATTTAATAGGCTTTAAATTAATTTATTTCTTCACGCAAACGATTATTACTAAGTTTTTCATATTTCAAATCTTTAGACAAGTCCAATATCATCTTCCTTTGCTCATCAATTCTTGTTTTCTACTTAAACCACCATCGTTTTACGGTCTTAATATTCCTATTTTCTCCTTCTTTGATGTGCATCACTTCCATCTTCCACAGCTTTTCTGTACCTTCCTCGTAAGTCATAAGAATAATACCGCAAAACTTTAACACGTTCACTTGTGTTAGCGACAAAAAATAACATTATCCACAGTCGTTACACATAACCTGGTCATCGTGTTCAACATTCTTTAATTCAGTGTCAAGTATGTTGTGATTCGATAAATCGTCCATTATACCACTCAATTCAGATTTATCAAACTCAATAGTTATGTGCTCATCAATATCGATGTCTAATAAACCATTTGCCTAATTTTCCGGCATTTTAATTGTATCACAAATCATCTTCCATTCGGCTTCATAATCAATACTCGGTCAAAACTATTATTCTATAAATTCTCAGCCATATTTAACCATTCACTTATGTGTCTCACTTTTTGTCCTCACAAACCTACTCACCTACTCTATTCCTCCAATATTAAGCACCGATACAGCCCACAACAAAATCGCCACAACGAAACACTGCTCTGACCGCCACAGCAAAATCTACTATTAACACCACCAATTTCTCAACACTTGCAACTGTAGCCACACCACACAGTCGGGCTCCGATTGCCACAAAATGAAACTGACTAAGCGCCCGGTATACCACCACAAAATTATACCACCACCTCCGATCGCTATACACCATACAGCCACTAAGCTTACCGCCAAACATATTAAGACACGATAACTGTAAAATTCTTAGGGACTATGGATTTGGGATTCGTGTGACTCAGTTCGTTTTTCTGTAGACTTTTTTAGAACACAAAAATAAGGCAAAAATGAACAAAATTGAGTATTAATAGGACAAAAACTGAGTCAAAGTGTCAAAAATGGCTTTAATAGGCACAAACCATTGCTAAAAATTGATCAAAAAGGACTCATATTGAGGAAAAATTGGTCAAAAAAGACAAAAAACCGGTTCAAAAATGGGTAATATCACGGAAATTATGAGCAAAATATGGTGTTCAGCGTCTTACTATATATACTAAAACACTTTATGACACTCGATTAATTGTTTCTATATAACCATATTTGATATAACCTCGTAACCAGCTAATATAAGAATGAAGGAAAATATCCTTAAAACTCACTGAAGTACTATTTATAAAACAATAATAAAACTTTTTGCTTAAACAATAATAATTAGTTGTTTTGCTTATTTAAAAATAGAATTCAATAATGTAAGCCAACAATAGATTCAAAGTCAAAGTGGCGCATTACTAATGTTCATTCTTGTTTTTCCTTCATATTTCTTTCTCAATCTTTTTAAAAATTTTATCTTTTACAATAATGCTTTTCTTAATAGCATTTGAAATTTTAATCTTTTTTATATTTGTTTTCTTTTTATATCCTTCGGGTTTAAATTCGAATAATTATTTGTTTTTTAAATTTTCTCCATTTTTGAGTAAAATATGTGAAAATTAGTTTTCTTGATTCACGTAATTTTTTGAACATAAAAACTAAAAAGATATAGAGGAATATAAATAACATTGTTAGAACTTTATTTCCATTTATATGAAACATTTTATGAGATATAAAAAAGAATCAACATTGGTACTTCGCTCAATTTAACTTTAAAACTATTGTTGGCTTACATTATAAATTTCTATTTTTAAACAAACAAAACTTTGAATTAATATTGTTTCTATAAAAACTTTTATTTTTTTGACAATATAATATATAGGACTTCAGTAAGTGTTAAGAATATTTTATCCATTCTTAGTTTAGATGTTGACGAGGTTACATCAAAACTGGTGTTATAGTTACAATTAGGTTCATGTCATTACATGTTTTAGTATAATTAGCAGGATGCGAGAAAGCGAAAATTGCTCTTATTTTTCCTGAAATTACCTACAAAATACCGAATTTTGTGTCAACTTTTATCGTATTAGCCCCATTTTAATCATTTTTAACCAAATCTGAGCCCAAAGTTGATAATATTAATGCCAATATCGCACAAATTATAGACATTTTTGACCCAATTTGAGCTATATTTTGCCCCTATAAAAGCCAAATTCGCCCCATATTTAGTCACTTATTAAAAAAACTTAAGCCATTTTTTGCTCCTATTTAAGCCCAATTTGACTCAGTTTTCCCGCACTTTTGTTCTTTTTTGCATGTCTTTATGATCTAAAAAAAACCTACAGAACGTCAGATACAAACAGACAGAAATCAGAAATCCATTAACTGACTTTTTCAAAGTGATCTTAACTTATCATCGCGTGTACTTCATTCTAAAACTAACTAATTCCTAAACTTTTTAAAATAAATAAGGCAATGTGTGAACTTTCATTGTTTGAAAACTTTAAATAAACATAACCATTCTAATCCTAGCTGTGGCTAAGTTTAAAGAACTTTAAGTTAATTAGTAAATTCTGTGAAGTTAAAATGAAACTTTTAAATACGTTACATTTTTTCTCTTCTTCAAAAATATTAACTAAATCTGTATTTGTCACTAACTAACTTAAAATGAATCTTAACATGTTCTTTATGTTTTGAGCTTCTACTGAGTCATAAAAAGCATTCTTAGTTGTAATATCAGTATCTAAGTAAAATAATTTGTATCGAAAATAAATCACCCAGAAGTATATGCAACAAATTTAATTTAAATTTTGGTTATTTTTTCCAAGGTTTTCCTCTTTTAACCAGTTTTTGTTTATTTTGAGATAAGTTCATTTTTAACAGCTAAAATCGGCTCATGCCAAACACTGTATTTATAGTTGATGTATAATTGTAATATGTAACAATAAAATAAGAATGAACATTAGTATTGTGCTCCCTTTGACTTTAATTCTATTGTTAATTTACATTATTGCTTTCTATTTTTAAACAAATAAAACTTTTAATTATTATTGTTTCGATAAAAACTTTTAAATAGTACTTCAGTGAGTGTTAAAGATTTTATTATTCATTCTTAGTTTAGCTGTCGACGATGTAACATCAAAATTATGTTATAGATATAATTAGGCGCGTGTCATAATGTGTTTTAATTTAATTATTAAGACTCGTGGCACCAAAATATACTCATTTTTGCCGCGATAATAAACCATATTTGACCAATTAAAAGACATGTTTTGCGCCTATTTAAGCAAAATTTACCCCATTTCCAGTCATGCTTGTTCAAACTCAAGCCCTCTTGTTCATGTTTTCCTGATTTTTGTGATCTTATAAAGTCTGCAGTTACACACAGCAACATACACGAATCCCTAATCTAATAGCTTTTGCAAATAATTTTGTTGCAAAACAATCGAAAAATCAATAAATAAAAATCGCTTTTATCGAGAATAATGCAATCACTTTTTCAAGAATTACTATTAATAATAATTTCGTTTTTTCGGGTTTATAGATCACTTGTATAATGAATTATTTGAATAATAAACTTGTTTTTGTAGTGGTAATAGTCCCTTGTTTCATGAATAAACTGGTTAACG
>JAQIXJ010004893.1:0-10116 GCA_034700185.1 Phthiracarus laevigatus | reverse complement strand
GACCAGGTCGACCAACTATTGGATCGAACTGACGTTTTCTCTGCGGACTCAACAGATTTGGGGCGTATCATTGGATGCCAACACAGGATCGGATTAAAGGCTGACGCAACTCCTGTTAATAAGCGACCATTCCGGATGTCAGCACAACGGGAAAGGGAAGTGCAACGCCATGTTGACTCACTGCTCAAAGCGGGAGTTATTCGTAAATCTCACTCTCCCTGGGCGTCGCCACTGTTCTTGGTTCCGAAAAGCGATGGAACATTCAGACCTGTTATTGACTACAGGGAACTCAACAAACTAATTATTCTCGAAAGACACCCACTGCCAAGTATTCAAGATCTCATTGATCGACTCAAAGCATCCGCAATCTTCACCAAACTCGACGTTACCTGGAGTTTCTTTCAAGTTCCACTACATCCCGATTCAATCGAAGTCACCGCATTCGTGGTACCAAATGTTTACTACGAATTTCTAGTCGAACCTATGGGCGAGAGAAACAGCTCAAGTGTTTTCCAACACAAAATCCATTGAATACTCGAACCATTCTTTGATGAAGGACTAGTCCAATTTGTAGACGACATTCTGCTCCACACTGTCACAATGGAACAACACATCGATCTCTTTAGAAGAGTTCTCAACAAACTTTCCGAAGAAGGAGTCAAACTAAAACGTGAAAAGTGCCAGTTCTTTCAGTCTAAAGTCATATTTCTCGGACATGTCATTTCATAAGGACAAGTCAAACCTTCAGAAGACAAAACCAAAGCAATCAAAGAATTTCCAACACCAAAGTCAGCAAAGGACGTCAAATCATTCGTGGGTTTGGCAAATATTTTCAGAAACTTCGTGCCAAATTTCATTTCACTCGCATCAAGTCTCACTCATCTCACGAAACTCAATGTTACATTCCGCTGGGGCGCTGAACAACAACAATCATTTGACAAACTCAAACAAATGCTCACTCAACCACCAGTGCTTGCCATCTTTGATCCGTCGCTTCCAATTGTTCTCACAACAGACGCAAGTGGTTCAGGATTGGGTGCAGTACTCACACAGAAGCGTGACAATGGGGAACAACCAGTCATCGCATACTGGTCATGCAGACTCAACGAACATGAGGCACGATACTCGGCGCCAGAATGGGAATGTCTGGCTGTCGTCAAAGCAGTTGAACACTTTCGCCCATACCTAGAGGGCGTTACATTTGAAGTCATCAGTGACTGCTCAAGCTTGCAATGGCTTTTCAACATCAAGAACCCGAACTCAAGATTGTTTCGTTGGTCGGTTCGACTGAGTTGTTTTGATTTCAAAATCACACACCGACCTGGAAAGTCAAACAAAGTCGCTGATGCTCTCTCACGACATGCTGTTCATCACTTCAAATCTCATGAGTTTCTCAACAAACAAGACGAGCTCACTGCATATGGTATGCGAAAACCATTGATCATTTATGGCCTTACTTGGATCAGAGTTCGTAGTAAGGAAAAGCTTGTTGCACAACCATCCGAAATCACAAATATCATTAAACAATTTCATGATTACATGGGTCACCAAGGAATTGAGAAGACAGATCGAGCATTCCGTGCACACCTAAGGTTTCCCGATCTCGATCAACAACTTTCAAATCACATCAGAAATTTCCACGCATGTCAAGTCGCAAAGCAATCGGAACGTTTTAATTGATCAACCGTTCATCCAATACCTACATTTGACAAACCACGTAAAATCTGGGCAAAAGATTGCACTGTCATGGGTTCAGCAGCTAATAAGACATCTGCCAAATATATTATAACGATCGTCGATCTCCAATCACGTCATGTGTGGGCAAAGTCAGTCAAACGGATCACAGCAGAAGCAACGATTGGTGTACTCCGAAACATTTTCGAAGACGTTGGTGCACCAAAAGCACTCCTCACTGACAATGGCACCAACTTCGTGTCAAAACATTTTAAGAAATTTCTTGCGAATGATCATGTCAAGCATCTCCTTACATCACCATGCCGTAGTCAAGCGAATGGTGTATGCGAAAGAAAAAACAAGTCAATCATCGATGGACTCCGACTTGCACTATCGATCATCCCAAAGCGAAGTGGTAATCATTGCTTCTGTCAGTTGTGAAAAATCTCAATGAACAGATTCATGATGTCAGTTCGGAATAACCAGTTAAGCCATCAACGCAGTTCCAGTAGAGGAGGCCAGACAACAAGCTTGCAAGCGATCACATCAACAACAACAAGTCACTCAAAACAAACAACATTTGAATTCCGAATCGTCCACTTTCAAGTTGGTGACGCCGTGAGGTATCGATAACCACACAATCATCCAGAATTTGGTAACAAACTCAACCTAAGTGGTGGGCACCATGCCTAGTCATTGACAAGATGGGAAACGAAACTTTTCGTTTACAACAAATCGATCTCAACGACAATTTAGTAATCCGCACATTCACATCGCTTGCCGCCCTACTTGCGCTTTTCGTGTTTCGAACGGAGAACGATGAACCAACCGATTCGCATAACACAATGTTAGCCACTCACACAGGGAACAACTTGGTCACCCCACTCAAACTACCTCAATCAGTTGCACAACACAATCAACAACAACGTCAACAGAAGTGATGGCCTTTCTCTGGTGGGGGAACTGCACCCCCAGGTGAAGCCTACTTTAAATTTGTTTTCTTTTTGAGGCCATTACATCACATGACCCCTTATTTTTGGTCCCTATAAAAGAGCCAACACTTTCCAAAACTCTTCCTCTCGCTTCGATAAACTTTTTAATTCAAACCAAAATTCTTTTTCAAAAACAACCGATTTGTTCAATCATCGATTGATGAGTTTCCGTTATTCAATTTTTAATTTTTATTAATAAAATTAGTTTTTCATTCAAAGTCAGTATTCATTTATTCACTCAAACATTCATTATTTGTGATCAAAGATCACAATATGAAACAATAAACGCTTCTATTTCGAGTGAAACTTCATTTTGGTAAACCGTAATGCATTCAATGCTGCGTTAGATAATGCAACAATAGTAAAAAACATTAGGCTAAATAGTAGACTTTGTATTTTTATTATAATTATTATCAATTAAATTTAATTTATCAAAACTTAATTAAGGATTTTGCACAATATTTGAGCTCAAATAGCTATTAAGTAAACATTTGGGAACGTTCTCATAGATTAACGGCAATCCAAAATATTTACGGAAAATCAATTTGATATTTAGACATAAGTTAGTGTTTTTTTCAGAAAGTTAATCATGATTTAATTTTAACAACAAATTAAGTAAAACACTAGCTCAATTTACTTAGAGCATCTTATCGCCAAAGGCTGAATCAAATAAGCATTGCAACTCATAGATAAATTTTAATTCAATTTTGCAAAAAATTGTAAGTTATTCAAAACAAATTATTATTTATAATCTAATTTACTTTAAATACAAAATATATAAATAATTGACAATAATATATTTAGGAACTCTGTTTTTCATTAAGGGGTTACTGAGTTAGTTTTAATTATTCTAAGTTTATTAAAGTTGAATATGTAGCTCTAATTTAATTAAATTATAATTATAAAAATGTTCAATGATTATTTTTTTAGATCATATTAAACTATTTCGTAACAAATAGCAATAAATTGAATTATTTAATACTAACATATCTTAGTACAGTTGTGACAGAATTGCAAACAAAAGTACGCCTATCTTATGCACTCGTACATTGAACTAATAATTTTTAATTTTGTAACAAAAACACAACATTAATAAGAAAATGTTCAAAAATAAACAATTTCTTAATTCTATTTAAGTATCAAAGGAGTCTAAAGTTAAAGAGAAAAACTTGCACTAAAAATTAAAGAAAAGTATAATTCTACTACATTTTATTAATAAAACTATTAATTTTTAATCAACCTTTGGGTGTCTTAATCTCTTAGATTTAGTTAAGACCATTCTAACCTCTGCATATTCGAGCCAATACTTTAAATACAACAAATGTGTACGTTTTAATTTGTTAAGAAATACTGGTTCTAAGTGTATTTGTAACGATACACTTATTTAACTTCACTTACTAACTGTAGTAAAATTGCACGGATGATAACAATATCTTTTTGTGTCATTTAAGTTTCTAATAAACAATAGAAAATAGCTATATATATATATATAATAAATGGCTAAACTAATATATTAAGTTTTGTTTTATGGCTAAGACTTGATTTATTAATTATTTAGCTAAAGTATTGTGTAATGAAAGTGTATAAAAACAAGAATGAAAGGTATTGTAAAAAATTATGTAGGACTGTATACTGTCGCTTCATCGAAAAAACTAGCTATAGTTCAATATTTAAACTATTAATACTATTTTCATTAAATAATCCTAAAATATAACTCTAATATTTTGATAATTTTCATTTAATAATTCACTTGTTTGTGCATCTGTGTGTAAACGAAATAAACCAATGATAGTTTTTTATTCATTTCGAAAAAATTAGTTTCTCAATATTTATTTTATTATACACTAAAAAACAATTTTCTGATAACTAATTATTCTAAATATTTAATTTAACCTAGATTTATTGTGCTTGTTTTGTTTTATTATTTCTATCGTTTGGCCGATTCATTCAGCGCCACTCCCTTCGACTGATTCTCATGATTCTGCATCAACGGAAAATTACACAACAAAAATTATCCATTCAACAGATATGTATCTAACTGGAACAGGTGGTCTAGGATCATCGCATAATTATGGATCATCGTATAACTATGACTTTCAAACTGGCACCGGCAGTTTAAGATCATAACCTAATTATTCATCAACGGAAAATTCTTATTTAAAAACTGGCACAGGCAGTCTAGAATCCTCTCAATACCATGGATCAACTGATAGTTATGACATTCAAATTGGCACAGGCAGTCTAGAATCCTCTTAATACCATGGCTCAACTGACAGTTATGACATTCAAACTGGCACAGGCAGTCTAGTATCTTCTCAATTCCATGGAACAACTGATAGTTTTGACATTCAAACTGGCACAGGCAGACTAGGTTTATTTCAATACCATGAATCAACGGATATTTATGATTTTCAAACTGTTACAGGCAGTCTAGGATCATCATAAACTTATTGATAAAGCATTATTTCCAAAAAATAATAAATTATATTATTAAAATTACATTTAAATTAGAGTAATAAAATGAGTATCGGCTTAAGATTCTTGTGGTTATAGTAGTGTTACTTTATTATCAAGCACATGATATTGCGATATAACTTGTTATAAATCAGCATATTTAATGCAAAATTGTTAAAATGTTGCAAATTTTTCCATTTACATACAAAGATTTTTATTAAAACACTATAGACGCGCTTAATGTTTGGCGCAAACTAATTTATTAATTCATTATTATCAATCCTCATTAACACCTTGATTCCACACATTCACGCCGTTTTCATCTGCAAAAGCTTTTTTTGCGACGATTGAGTAAGTATGTATACATTATCATAATTATCAATACATTAGCAAACAGCGTTGCATAAAATGCTTACAATGCACATCTTAAGAGCGTTTCATGTTAATAAGATTAGATCATGTATGGATATAATAAATTACAGCATATGACATAACAGTTTACGTTTTATTTATAAATCCAAATTGCTTAAACTTCAGAAACTCTTAATTGTGTTCAAACAAAGACCATGTAGAAGTTAACGCAGATGGAAAAGAGGCATGTTGATGATGGCAAGAAACATATTTAAATCTTTGTGTTTGGATTTATATCTATTAACAAATTATTATTTTTTGGCAAATATTCTCTCGAGTCTCTTATTCAATTAAATATCAAATTTTAACATTAAAAAAGTTGTTATCTTTAACATGATTAATGCAGACCATAAGTTATACATAAGATTGTCTAATAAGCACATAAATTTTTACACCTTTAGTTATCATTATGAATAAAATCAATATTAAGCTTTTGATAATTATTTTCAAGTAAAAAATACCATGTTTTATTATTTGTTTTGACTTTGTTTATTTATTTCGAACGAGAAGCTTGTTAAATACTTGTTACATCTACTTAGTATAAATAGTTTTATTTTGGTTTAATTTTAATTTATAATAAGATTAATTTTACTAATATGTATCATTATTTTAATGAAAATTAATAGAATATTTCTAAGGAATAAAAAACTATTAATATTAACTTAATCGAAAATAACTGACGCGTTATGATGAATGATAAGCTAAACACTTCGCAACATTTTAATGACTAGCTCTTTATTCAAGTTCTAAAGATTGGTTAAGAGTTTCAGTTTAAGTCACTACATGGTTTTTATATTATCGTAATTCTATTCGACCAAATTTATTCTTTTTATAAGCAAGCCGGTTTTTGATCCAGCATGTGTTATTCGAACAATGAATTACCATTGATTGATTTTATAGCATTAATCTAAATTGATTTTCGTTTTCAATCAAGCCACTTTTTTGTTACAATTTTTTTATGTATAAAGATTAATCGTGTAAATATTGCTTCGTAAAATAATTGTTCGCAGAATATTTTGAAATTTGCGTAATCTAATTACGCTATTTTTTCTGTCATCGAATTATGTTTTGTTTATATAAGTTAATAGTTTCATGTTTTATTCGACGACATCATAGCAATAATATTTCTGACGCACACAAAACCTTTTCAAACTGCGGTTTAAATAACTCAATGTGTGACTTTAGAAATAAAACCAAACCGATGTTTTAATGAAGAGGCCAAACGGGTTCTAAATACTTGCACCAATAAAATATTTTAAAACAGCATACTCATAGATGATTTTTTTATCTGACTTTTTAGACAGATATATGGATTTGACTTTGTCCGTCTGTCTGTCTGTCCGTCCGCAATCTTATTCTAATAAAGGGATTTTAATCTTAACTTTAATAAAGGGATTTTACCAATTTCTTATTCTAATTAAGGGTTTTTAGCGATATCTTATTCTAATTAAGGGATTTTAATCTTTACTTTGATAAAGGGATTTTACCATTTTCTTATTCCAATAAAGGGATGTTACAAGTTTCTTATTCTAATAAAGGGATTTTTAACGATATCTAATTCTAATAAAGGGATTTCCATGTTAATATGGCCAAAAAATAGGCAAAAATTGGGAACGGGATCTCCCGTTTTTATATGAAAACAGTCTTTAAAATGTTAAAATAGAAAAAATTAGTTAACATCTGAACGGATTATTCCGTTTTTATAGTAACAATTTGCACATAAAATAGGGTAAATTTAGCCAAAATTAGAACGGGATATTCCGTTTTTATAGTAACAATTTGCACATAAAATAGGGTAAATTTAGCCAAAATCAGAACGGGATATTCCGTTTTTATAGTAACAATTTGGAAAAAATTTATAAAAATCCGGTCAAAATAACTAAAAAACCAAACAGGATATTCCGTTTTTATTGTAACTATAAAGACTATAGTTTAAAAATAGTGTGAAAATAGAATTTATTACTGTCTTATTATATGTAAAACCCGAAATTATAAGTAAAAATTCAACTTTAAGAAAAATAATATTACTTATTGGGAGCGAGCAAACGAAGTGAGCGAGCGACCATATACTAACTGATCTTTACTTTACAAAGTCAGATATTATGACCGTATCGATCTTGTTTTAAGATATGTTTATTCTTAAAGTAGATTTTTAGAACTTTATGTCAAATTGCATTGAATAAAAATGTGCAAAATTCCTGTAATAATAAAAGATTTCGGGGATGTCCTTTTATATATTAAACAAGAACTATACAATCATAGAGAGCTAACTTTATGTTTTTGTCTACGTTAGTGAGGATACGAGATGTGATATACAGGCGTACGGACGGATATACTCAAAGCCTTAAGCTTCGCTTTTTTTATACAAAAAAAGCTGAAAAGTTACTAACACATAAACAATGAAACAGACTTACTAAGATAGACAGTCAGACAGTCAGACAGTCAGACATGCCTACGGACGATCGAACATACAGAACGTAAACATGTAGACAGACAGACATAAACATTTAAACACATAAAGAGAGACTATAGTTAAATTTAATTTAAAAAGCTTTTTTATTTAATAATTTGATCTTAAAAATAACGTAAGTCAAATTTACATCTTATTTTGTAAATCTAATGCATAAATTTTAAACAATACAATTTTAATTTTGAATACAGCTGAATTTACGTAACATTTAACAATAACTTTAAAGAGGAAAACAATATTGAAATTACTACTAATAAGTTATTTGCTTTTTTCTTTTAAAATTTTTTTTTTGTAGTAGGTTCTGTTAATGTAGTAGGTGGTGGTGTTGTAGTAGGAGGTGGTGTTGTAGTAGGAGGTGGTGATGTAGTAGGTTCAGTTGTCGTAGTAGGAGGTGGTGTTGTAGTAGGAAGTGGTGTTGTAGTAGGAGGTGGTGATGTAGTAGGTTCAGTTGTTGTAGTAGGAGGTGGTGTTGTAGTAGGTACTGGTGTTGTAGTAGGAGGTGGTATTGTAGTAGTAGGTGGTGTAGTTGTAGGTACTGGTGTTATAGTAGGAGGTGGTATTGTAGTAGTAGGTGGTGTAGTTGTAGGTGGTGGTGTTGTAGTAGGTTCAGGTGTTGTAGTAGGAGGTGGTAACGTTGTAGGAGGTGGTGTTGTAGTAGGTGGTGGTGTCGTAGTAAGTGGTGGTGGTGTTGTAGTAGGAGGAGGTGCCGTAGTAGGTGGTGGTGTTGTTGTAGGAGGTGGTGTTGTTGTAGGAGGTGGTGTTGTAGTAGGAGGTGGTGTTGTTGTTGGAACTGGCGTTGTTGTAACTTGTATTGCTTTACAAGTTGTTGTTTCCACAGATGTAGGAGATTGGGTAATATCCAATTTACTTAAACATGATTCTAATGTTTCCGTATTTTTATCAGATATGCAGCTAGTTTTGGCTATACCATAAACTTGTTTAATTTTATTTTGTAACCATTGTAATTCAGATAAGTCTTTGCAGTTACAGGATATTTTATTTTCTTGTAAATCAATTATTCCCCCTCCGTTTACAACTAACTTGAAAAAACTATCTTTTTCAATTAACGAAGTTATTAGATTTTTTTCTAAGTTCAAATGTGTTTCAATGCTTGTCTGAATTGTAGTCTTAGTAAACGATTTTTCCGTAAGCGAGTTGTTTCTAAAGTTTAAATAAACATGATTGCCTTTTGTCGTGCAAAGATTGATACCATTTTCTTGTATTTCGACCAAAGTATTATTTTCTAGCAGCAATTGCATAAGATTTGGCAAATTGTTAATTGAATTTTTGCTAATAGTTCTCATTCCAGGTTTTTGATCATGTAAAAATATCTCCTTCACGTTTTCTAGACCATCCAAAGCTCCTGATGGTAATGTTGTTATACTGTTATGATCAAACTCTATTTGAGTTAATGCAGGGAAACTTTTCGCTAAAGTAAATATACCACCATCGACTAATAATGGATTATACCTAACAACAAGCAACGTAGTTGTTGTTTTCAGCGGTATAAATGATTCCGGTTCCACTTCAGTAAGTTTACTGTTATACTCGATGTATATACTTTTGAATGTCGTCTGCTTAAAGGTACCTTTCTTTATTTTTCGTATGCTTGTGTTGTTGATTAGTAAATAGTGAAAATTTTCGAAAATTATATCGCTGGCGAAATTAAATAAGTCTTCTTCTGTCATCGAACTATTTACGCATCGTATATTTGGAAGATCAGCTCCTGAGTAACAACTGCATATTTGCGACTTTGCACCTGCGCATCCGAGTTTTTGTGCCAAGGTAAAATTGATAGCGAATGTTGATAATAAAAACGTAATAATCGTTATCACCAATTCTAAATACATAAAGTAATTTATTAAGTAATTTCGTTTATATTTTAATTTTATCTATTTAAGTTTGAATTTTTAAACTTATTTAGATATTAGCATTATATAAACTTTTATAAGTTCAAGATTAACCCAAACTATCATAGTAATTACTGTTCATAAAAATTCTTCCATTAAATTAGACACAGCCATTAAAACTTATAGTACATTAAATTTTGTAGCAAAAGTAAAAAAGACTTATTATAACAATCACTAAAATTTTTTATTAGATATAAAAATTATT
>JAQIXJ010004892.1:0-10117 GCA_034700185.1 Phthiracarus laevigatus | reverse complement strand
TTAAAAACTACTGTAACATACTGTTAACAAAGCAAAAGCGATATTAAATTGAAATAAAAACTTAAATTAAATAATAAAAGTGAAAGTAATCTAATCCAAAAAACACATTAAAAGCAAATGCAAATTACAATATAAAAATTAAAAGTGAAAGCAAGCAATATAAAAATAAATCGCAAAAGCATAAGTTGCATAAGTGAAATCGAAAAAATGTAGTTAAACAGCACTAATTTACAATGTTTTCCAAAAAAATTGAATGTAAATTCTCAGAAAGAAATTTGAAAAATATTCTAAAATCTAAATTATTCCGTCCAATTTAATACAAAAATAAGCAATGTTTAAATTTATTGTCAACCAGATTTATTTGCAATGATAGATTAATTTTTTAGTAGGAGTACGAGTGTTTGTAAGAGTGGATAAATAAATAATAATTTAAATTGTGAGCGAAACATAAAACATTTGACAAACTTGTAAATAATAATTAATTTACGCAAAGTTAAACTTTGCATGGCACTTAAATTGCTTTTCAAATCAATAAATGCTGGAAATTTTTTTCTGTTAACTTTTTAAAATGAATAATCAAGAAAAATATAACTATAATTAAACTATACTATCATTTTGACTAAATCTAAAGTCTCTTTTAAAAATAAATTAATATTGAATCAGAATTAGTTACATGTATTACGGTATGTGTCGTTCATAACAATGCCATATAAAATGTTGTCAAGAAGTAAAGGTTTAATATTACTTATTGCGACAGCAAATAAAGATTTAATGAGACGGATTATTTCCTAATATAGAAAAGAACCGTGGTCGAAACGAAGTAAGTAGTGGTCGTGTGAAATTAAAGCGAGACTTTAGTTCTTTCTTTGATGACACTAGAATAATATAATTAAAGGGAAGTCAGAAGTCCAGATCTATCGCTTATTCATTAATATTTTTGTTGAACAATTTAAGTTTAGAGATTACATCATCAAAAGTATATCCGTTAATATAACTATGAAAGTTTCTTTTAATACTTACGGGAATCATAATTTTGCTAAAATTAAGATTACAATCAGTTTGGGTTTTAATAACACGTAATAAATATACGCTTATAATCAATTCAAAACAATTTAACCCAATGAGTTTTAATAACAAAATTATTACGATATAAACGTTATTTTTAATTGTATATCTAATAAATATTATTTTATACGTAAAATTGGACCATCGATAATCATAATAAAATTAGAAAATATCGTCCATCGATGGAGAATTAGTCCTGTCTTGCATTGAGGAACAGTTATATTGCTGCACAGACGAAGTATTGTGAGCTGTAACTTCTTGTGGCTGTAGTTGTTTGCAATAAATCGAATGTGAAACAATAATAGCGATCACTATCCTTAATATCACATAAAATATAAACACAACAAACATCGCATATAACACTATGAGTGAGAATGCGATTATTACATCAATGTTGATTTTTCCAATTACCATACTATTTTCGCCGATACTTATAAAAATATTGTTAACGCATACATTTTGCGTCCGCTTTCCTCTCAATTGCTTTTCATTTTCTTATAGCTGTCGACAAAACTGTAAATTTTTGGGTTTGAAACGTATAAATGTCTCGTATAAATGACAATGAAATGTCTCTTTTTCATGCGCTTTTTGTGCCAGTACTCCGACAAAAATCTTATTTTTTAAAATGCATACAAAAATGGAACATTTAAAAAATATACGCATTTATAAAACGTAAATATTTTATACGTTTTTATAGTATTCAAACCAAAATATATTCTAACCTAAAATCAATAAAACTTATACAAATTGATACTATACAGCTAATACCCACTTATTCTTATGTATGTATTTGTTAATTTTTTTAATAAAACCTATTTCAATAGCATTCATTGATTCTTAAACGTTTTTCCTATTAAGATTGGTTAACAATTGACATATAAATAAAATCGTTTATAAAATTAGGTGATGAATTTTTGTATTAAAATTTATATATTTTATGTAAGTTTCTGGCTTTATCTAAGTCGAACATAAAGGGGAATTCACTGTATTAGAATATTTGATTTTTAAAAATAATTTTATTATTATGTTTAACTTCTTACTTATTCTGTGTATAATTATTATACTTTATTCGATTTATATGTGCTGTACATAATGCAAAATATTTTGAAAGAATAAATCAATGTCTTATGCAGAATCGATGTTATTGAATGCAGACATTCGTACATGCATATGACACTTCATAGGTATAATTGATATTAACTTCCCATATCTGTCAGGCTTTATTAATAAATATTCCGAATATAATAACAATAAACTCGTTTACGCACCTTTTAAACATAATTCTTTATGTCACATGCGTTTTTATTATTCATAATAAAAAAAACAAGATTATTCATTCACTATATTATGCGCTTTTTGTTCATTTGTTTGTTTGTTTCTTTTTCTTTGCTCTTCTTATATCAGACATCTCTAGTCATTTATGCGAAAGTAATATAAAGGTTTGTAAGAATGAAAAATTATTTCACCAAACGTAATAGTGATAAATTTAACAAGTTATATGTATGAAACGCAATGCTATGTACCACAATGTAAGCAATCTTTTATTATGTCTACCAACTGTTTCCCCAGAGGTAACATATATTGCGATATTGTTCACATGAGTATTGTATTCACTTTTTTATTAAAGAATATTCTCTCAGAAAGAAAAAAGCTTATGGTAGTGATACTGTACGTTCTTCTTTCCATCTGTCTGGCTTCGCGGTAGAAGTTTTGTTATATTGATAGAGATTTCTTAAATTATAAAAATGTTTGACATCATGTCAACTTATTAAATGTTAACAGAGGTTTACTTATCAGTCTAGTCGCATTAAATGTTCGAATCCCAAAATAGTTTGCCAGATTTAAAAATTTATGATTAAATTTAGTTATAGGAGATTTTGGTGATCAAATTAAAAGTTATTTAAAATAGATAAATAAAAGGTAGACAAATGTAATTTTAAATCATTATTTTAAACATACCATAAAAACGTTTATTAAGTAAAGTAATTTGTTTACATCTTTGAGTCTCTTTACAAAAATAAGAAGGAAAAAATAAATGTAAAAGAAAAGTTTTAGCACTCATTTTAATCTCGCTAAAAGCCTTTAGAAGAAAAACTGTTGATTTGTGCACGTTCTATAAATTGAATTTCCTCAATGCTATACTGGATATTGTTTTCAATATATTAGCCAAATACTCATAAATTGTATCGTAAATAGCGAAAAACGCTAAATCTGTTGAAGAAGAATAATCAGAAAACTGATAACAATTGAAGTAAAATTGCCTTTAATTTATTCATTGGGACATAAAATGAAAATTCCTTTACCAATGATCTATGTATTACTAAAGAAGTTTTACATTAATTTAACTTAAGCTACAGAAATAAATAAGTGATTTCTTTTTTTTAACTCACTTTCTTGAAATGAGAGCGAGCTTAAGAATTTGATAATGTCTGTCCGCCTGTCCATTCGTCCGTCTGTACTTCCCGGTGTCCGCACTAGCTCGACATTGACGGTAGTACATATTTTATATTCGTTAATTTTGACATTTTAGAAATATTAATGTATTTCTTAAATAAAGTTATTATCTTAGATAAAACTATAAAAAAGTGAGCTCTCTTTGAACGTGTCTTTCTATATCTTAAGTTAATTTCGGAACGAGGTTGAATTCGTGTACATACGTTAAAGTATTTAAGACATTTGGGATATTAAATCTATTTCAAAACTTAAATCTTTTTTTTCTTCAAAAAGTCAAAAAATTCATAACTTAAGTTCGAAAACACCTCTCATTGCGATTATCTTTTAGGATCACTTTTTTTCCTGCCAAATGTCCAACTGTTGCGCATTTCGATTAATTAATTTTTGATCTTTTAATTGTTAAGGATCTTCTCTCCCAGTTAACATTCGGTTTAAAGATTATGTTGAAAAGATTACCCAACAGCACATTAAATTGGGCATTCCTTACAATCATTACATTCACTAATGCACAAATCGGTTTGCCATCTTCGCTAATCAAAGAGATTTCCAAATTTGATTGACCGGCGATATCAAATGGAGTATTGTTACCACAATAAATTGAAGATCCACAAAATGGATCGATCTTAAGAGGGATTTTCTTTTAAATTTAATTTTAAAAAGCCATATTGACCTTAAAACCGAACCATTGGTAGTTTAAAAAAATAATCAAACTTGATATTTTCAATGGATTAAAATAATTTGCAGCAAATAATTTAATATTTCTTATACTTATGTTACTTTTGTAGCCTTCTTATGTTCGTTTAATTTAAGAATCTTGTCAAAAGTAGGATCAAATAGTAAAACAAGAACGGAACATTCATAGAGAGCTCACTTTCTTATATGTTAATGTGTAAGAATGCCACAAATATATAAGTTCTGAAACCAATATGGGCAAATTTAAAATGTATTTTTAATCTAAGACATATGTAGCCCCAGACATAAGACATAAGACATAAGACTACCGACACGAGGACGGACGGACGGACGGACATACTCAAATCCATAATCTCGCCTTTGTCTATACAAAGTGATTTAAAATTGTCACTGGATATTGTCTTTGTTAACCCTATACCTGATGTTATTTTTAAATATTCAGAATGTTCTTCAAACTAAAGGGAAAATAATAATAACGAACTTAAATTATAAATATTTTTACCCTAGGGAGAGTGTTTGCCCAGGGTCGACCCACTCCTAAAATTCTGGAAGCTGATTACATATTATGAGTTAACTTCGCAATAAAATCGATTTAAATAATAATAATCTTATATAAAACTAAATCTCTCAATCATTAACTGTTGGTGAAATTCTTCACTTAAAAAGTTTTTGTTAGTTCTTCGTTTTTGAATAATATAAATTATTTTTTAGTATTAGTTATTTCGCAGAATATTGGAAGCAATCAGTAACGAATATTATATAAACATTCAGTATATAGCAAACGTAAGAAAAAAAAGATTTTTTGAAAGCTCTTAAAAAAAGTTTATATTTAATTATTAACGTAACTGCAGTCCCATTGAAGTCAATAAATATAATGTGATTAATATTTAATTTGTATAAACGCACAAAGAAAATATAACATCAATTAATCATAGAAGGAAGAATGTTAACAGTTAGTTGCATCGGAAGTTATTAAAAGTTAATGGTCTGGAAGGGAAAAACATAAATAAAAATTGGTGACAAATCATATAATAGTCGAAAAATGCGGCGTCACATTAGATTTACTTTTGATCAAAAGGAGAACAAAAAACAACGCACACTTCAATTCCATTACGGAAACATTAAAATGTCAATTCTTTCTCAGATTTTTGATTCAAGAAAATGTGAAAAGAAAATATTTATTTTACTTTTGCTCTTTTATTTCGCTTTTTCTAAAATTTTTAAAAGTAAAAGTCAAATAATTTGTCTTTTTGCTTTTACTTTTGCAATTATTGATTTCAATTGAATTTGCTTTAACTTTTAAGAAAATAATTCACATTTCTAATTCAAGTGATTCTAATTCAACTCATATCTTTCGGTGTCTATAACGGACTGTACTGCAAAATAAAGTTAAATATAAGAATTATTGTACGTTCTGCATTTGCGTTTTTTGATATTAACAAATATACAATCAAATCAATCGTTATTTGTTGAATATAGAAACAAAAACTAGTATATTTTATCATTTATAAAGCTTACATTATTTTTCAATACATTTCTATACATATTTTTAATATTTGTTTATGTTCCCTTGTTTTCTTACGGCACTTCTTTCGCACATCTATTTAATAATAACCAGTAGACATTATCAGCCATCAATTTCGGCTTATAATCTTGATATTTCTTATTTTAAGTCTAAGAACTCTTAAACTTCTAATTTAACCGATCTTCAATGTAAATAAAAATTGTAATATGATGGTAAGTGATTCCAGTATCGTTATGGTAATTGCATAGAAAATAATGGTTCGCTTTTTAAAAGTAAAATAAAAAGTTGAACAATTTTTTGTATTTTGCACTCGTTTTAAGTGTAAGTAAAATAAAAATGAATTTAAAATTTGAAAAAAAACTTATATAATATTGAATTGGAAACAACTGATAAAAGCGAATGTTAAATAAAAATGTGATGTATAAATGTTGAAAAGTTTATAATACAATTAAAATTAAAGGTAAAAGCAAAATAGAATTGAAATTAAAATTTCAAAAAGTTGAAGTTAAATTTAAAATTTAATAATTTTTAATACTCATTTTTGTGTAAAAACCTAAATAAAAAACAAGAACGACACATTCATAGATAGCTCACTTTTTACAAACATGTTGCCTGTTTTGAAAAAAATTTTGAACTTAATTCTATAGAATCCCATTAATAAAACATGACTGCGAATATACAGATGGACAGACAGACAGACAAACGGACAGACAGCCAGACATGGTCAAATGCTTTAGCTCCCCTTTTATAAAAAGTGAGCTAATAATATTCTATTCACACTTTAGCTTCAAGCATTTCTATTATAAATTTCAAATTGAAATGTTCGGCATATGGCAAAAGATTAAAAATTAAAATTTCAATATATACAATATGTAAAATACAAGTGAACCAATAAGTTGAACATAAAGTAAAATCAAAACTACAATCGACAACATTGGCTCAGTTCCAAGATAATGCCCAAACAACGAACTTTAAGACGCAGCTTTCCTTGAAGAATTATCTAAGAAGCTTGGCAGCTTTTATGCTTAAGATTCTATAATATTTATTGGGAATTTAAATTCCCCTGTTGGAAATGATAACAAGACAATAAAAAGGTGTTTAGTGAGACAAGGCCGTTCACCTTAATGCTAGTAGAAGATCGCTACTCGACAATTGTTTGTTTAACGGTTTGTCCTTTATAAACACACTACCTAAAAAGAGACGTTCTAAAGTATATATGGCAACGTGAATCATATCGGCAGAGATCAATGATAGAATTTTCTGTTGTTCTATTAGGTATTAAATCTTTGTTTTATGGATGTTCGTGATAGAAGGGGTTCCGAACTTAAAACTGAGAAGCTCATTGCTCACTACGTTTTTTAGCAAAGCTAATCCAACAATATCTAAAGCCATAAAATATTTTAGAATAAATGGGAAATGTTAAGTGATAAGTCCATAGCTAACAACTATGCCGGCACACTAAACAAAATACTTTCTAAATAAGAAGAGATTGAATTGGAAACAGAAACTGAGCTGGGACTTTTAATCTAAAACTTACCAGTATTGCACTTGAATCGTGCTGTTTTAAACCCAATGGTTTTAGGAGTAATAGGCCTTGTACTCCTTGTTTGTCTAAGAAAGAAAAAGCTTGATAGTGAGAAGATTGGATACAAAGCTATGCTTAAAAATCCTAATCTGTCTACTCATCTCGTATACAATAATGCAAAGAAAGCCTTCAAACAAGATGAACGTTCTGCCAAATAACAGTTGTAGTAAAATATTGATATAGCCTTTGAAAAAAACTTTAATGATGCTCATAAAGTGTTTTCAAACCATTCGGCGTCTAAAAAATGTACAAATTGTTACGGTTAAATTAATTTAATAACTAAACGGTGCAATATTGACAGATCATACGACCGTACTAGAAAAATGGAGAGAATACTTTAAAGAACAACTAAACATAAATGAAATCTGAGATCCTTGAACGTAAACTACATCTTTTGCAAGAGAGTAATCCATAACTAGCAGAGGGTGCAGATGCTATTAAACTAGTGAAATATGATAAAGCTGTTTGAATTGATGAAATCCGACATGAAATTCTAAAAACTCTCAGTAATTGAGGCTTGATGTTGCTGGACAGGGTGTTTAAGATAGTCTGGCGGACGATTAAAGTACCCCTTGATTTGCGAACTTGTGTGATTGTTCCTATCTTCAAGAAAGATCAGATACAGTGTTGCACCTACTAGGGGCCTCACTTTTAAAGCCTTCCAAAGTCTATTCAAAAGTATTTCAATTTAGATTCAAAAAAGCTGTTGACCACAAAATTCAATAAGAACAGTGTGTATTTTGTAGATGACGAAGAGAATCTGACCAACTATATATACTACAACAACTTTGCGATGATGCTTTGGAATAACCTATGCCTGTTTTCTTTGTACTTGTAGATTTAAAAAAAACGTATGACCAAGTTAATCCCTTTTTGATGTTGAAAATACTAGAAGAGCGTGGGGTTCATATACATCTTATTTGTATGATTTTTCAGAATGTGTCATTTACATGAAAAAATTGCCAATTTATGACTTTATTTTCTCCTTGGATGATATAAACCATCCAGACCCAACCCTCTGGGACACTCTAAACAAATGTTCATATCGACAATTTTTTAAAACGATGGAATCATTATGAGCTCAATACTATCTATAACATGACAAATTGGATTTTACTCATATTTAGAGGATGGATTTTTATTTTGATCTTATCTTTATTGATGGAGTAAACCGAATACTTTAATTAATGAAGGAATTATTTATCGATTATTCAAAATTTAGAGTTAAGAACTCGCACATTTGAGTGCACGATATGTATAAAAATTGTCACTTAAATCCGAGTAGTTTAACCCCTGCCCCTAAAATTTTGAAATGGGAAAGTAACCACCTCACATTTTGGGACATGATGTTTCCGCACTACGCGAGGGAGCCACGGGGCCCTTAACTTCTATCTCTTATTATACTGTATATTGCTTATTAGCAAAGGGTGGCAGAAGGGTGTACTATTAGACTTAAAGAATAACTTAAAATAAAAACGAGTGATGAAAGAAATACATTTACCTGTTCAGTGTTTTGCAAAAATTTGAAGATAACATTTCAATTTTTTGAATCATAAAAAACCATTCATATATTAAAATTTTAAGCATAAAAGTTAAATTTATTTTGATAAATATTTGAAATTTTTAATAAAATCAAATGAATGATATTAATTAGGAGAAACACTTTATAGATTTCATATATAAGCAATATATATTTGATTAAGATCAATATGTTTAATTTTTTATATAAATGCCAAATTGAGATATATTGAAATTGGTGTCGGTCCGTACGTCTGTTTGTCGGGTGTGCACTTTCTTAATAAAGGGATTTTATTCTTTATTTTAATAAAAGGATTTTAACTTAATTCATATGTTAATTAAGGTATTTTGATCTTTATTTAATAAAAAGATTGACCAATTTCGTATTTAAAAAAGGGATTTTACCAATTTCTTATGTTAATAAAGTTATTTTCAGATCAAAAAAATTCAAAAAATACTATGAAAATGAACACAATTATGCACAATTTTGTTATTATAAAGTCAATAAATTGTGGAAAAAATTGTGTAAAAAATAGGAAAAATTTAGGTCAAAATGTGCATTAAATTGTCAAAAATGGTCATATTTGTGTCAATACTTTTTGTGGCATTTGCCACAGATTTATGGTCATTTAGGGATTATCAACCTCTAAATAGTCAAAATATTCGTTTAAAATTTTCAAAAATTTGACTAAACTGAAAAGCTGTCAGAAATATTGTGGCATCTGTCGCATCTGTTTTATAGAATAGGAGTTAATGTATTATACACGATTCAACTTTATTATTTAAAATACTGGAAGCGAGTGGGTTTAGTAACCGAGCGACCATATTCTTACTGTACTCAACTTTACAAAATCAGATATGACTGTATCGATCTGGTTTAATGATAAAATTTAAAATACAAATAAAATAAATCATTATAAACAAATAAACGATAATATGATAATTATAATCCTTATAAATGATATAAAATCATGTGCAAAAAATTGGTTGTATTTTTTATTACATTTTACAATTATTATTAAGTTTAATTAATTGAATTAATTAATTTTTTTAAATTAAATTTAACGATTTTTTTGTTTTTCAGCTAACTTTGTAAAAGTCAGCTATTGGATTTGTGATTTCTGTGACTCTGTGTGTAACTATATACTTTTTGCTTTTTTCTAAATTTTTTTGATTTTTTTCAATTTTTTCAATTATTTCAGTTTTTCAATTATTTCAATTATTTCAATTATTTCAATTTTTTCAACTTTTCAATATTATTTTACTATTAACTAGGC
>JAQIXJ010004891.1:0-10125 GCA_034700185.1 Phthiracarus laevigatus | reverse complement strand
ATTTATTACACCAATGAGTATATTAGTAATAATGAAAACCAAAAAATAGTATTGCTGTTATTTATATATATCATAAGTAAGGTTGCGAAAATAGTTAGAAAAAAGGATGAAAAATAGTTAAGTATTAGTTAGAAATAATTGGTCAAATAGTTAGAAAAAAAAGTTAGAAAAAATCTATTGATTTTACTTCAGAAATTTTCAAAAACTGTATGGCATGCAAAAACTATAACGGATTTAAATGGCAATATTTTGTGTCTAAAACATTTTTAAAAAAATTTTAAAATTATTTTTAAAATGTAACACCGAAAATATAACCCCTCCCAAAACTCATTTTATTTAAGCGACAATTTTTTCCATTCTACACCAATTTGTCTAATTTTACAAATATTTTGAATTAGTTAGAAATAAAATAAAATAGTTAAGTATTTTTCAAACCGTTAGAATAGTTAGATAAAAATACCTTTTTTCAATTATTTAAGTTATGTAACAACTATATATTAGTTCTTAGTATGTTTCTGAATGGTTTTTAAGAATAGTTAATTAACTATTTTCGCATCCCTACTTATGATACTGATGGGTTGCATAATTATTCTATTTCTCAACTGCTTTTCTTTGTACCCAATATTTTTCGAAAACTTATTTTGGATATTTAGATTGTTGCTCTCTTATGTGGAACTTTGTATAGGCATACATATCCGGTTTTTTCACTCACCTCGTCAATTTGCCACGAAGTGGAAAAAACATCAAAGTTATTGATAACTTTATCGGTAAAAATGATGCAATCAAAGAAACATTACATCAATGTATATAAGGTAATCATAAACCATGACCTCGTATTTAGACTATGAAATTGTGAAAATTTTAAGGCCCGAGCCCGATGCAAGCCCGACAGACTTGCGCCCGAGCTCGACAAAAGCCCGATAAACTTTTTTACTCAAAGCCCGACCCGGCCCGATTTAACATGAATTTTTTTTAATCACAAAGTCAAATTCTGATTTAGATTTTTATATATCTATTTCAGATATAATTATATTTAATTTATACTTATTTGTAATAAATGATTAGTTTTAATGAAATTCTATTATTTTTTTAAATTTTTATATATTTTAATAATGTTTACTTTAATATTTTTGCCAAAATTAAAATTTTCGGGCTTTTAATTTTTTTGGTACAAAAGCCCGGCCCGATACATTTTTCTAACTTAAGGCCCGAGCCCGACAAAGCCCGACAGAAAACGTCGGGGGCCCGCGGGGGCCCGAAAAATCGGGGGCCCGTTTCATAGTCTACTCGTATTCACAACTAAATACCTGTGATTATTACCAATGATACTATTGATTTTTAATACACAAATATTGTTATAAAAAATGAGACTCGTTTGATATTCGAATATTTTTAAAAATTGTTTTAATATTTAACTCTTTTACTTTATTTTTAATTATTTTGATTCTAAATATCATTCAAACAAACTTGTTTTAAAATGAAATTATAACATTTAAATGAATTCGATTAACGATTTTCAACGCCATAATAATGTCTCAATTGCATAACAAATATTTTTTGTCTAATCCTATGAATGCATTGATATGTTAAGCAAACTTAAATGGTTGCGCGTGGCTTAGTAGAAAATTTATATGCATTCATAGGAATAGACAAAAAATGTATGTTTTATAGCTGAGTGCGTACGCTTCTGTAAGCGGTGTGAATGTTGGAGATGTGGGAATGTGGTGCAAACATTATGGGTAACATTCTTTTAATTTGAGCCAAACGTTTGGCGCGTCTCTAGTATTTTTAATTCTTTTAATAGTTTATGATCAGATATTTAATACCTTTGTTTATGTTCATTCATTTTTATGAAATATATTTCTAATAAATAATTATATAATTTTAACTTTAGTTAATGGCATTAATAGAAGTAACCGATAAGAAAAAAATAGGATTCTATTGTTGGAAACTATTCATTATTAACTATTTTAAGTTTTTTGAAGTAAATAAAAGTAGTATTTTACTAAAACTATTAGTTAACAAAATCTTTTATATTACAGATTGCTGCTTTGTGTGCCATCATTTTTATGAAGTTAATTGAAGTATCATTCTATGGCAATGATATACTTCAATCACTTTCTTAAATGTGTGTTAGATTGAAAACTAAAAGTCATTAGATTATCTAGATTTATGCTCATAAATACAATTCTTATTAATATAATGTAAAACATTTGTAAATTTTAATAAAGTGAAACATTAATACATAAAATATTTTTACTAGAAATACTCCACCAATTTAATTATTCTATTTATTCACCCTTTTTAGCTATTATAAGGTACTTAATGTTAACCTGTTACATATATTTTTATTTCTTGATGGATTGAACGATATTTCATATTTATTATAATAAACCGTTAAATAATGTTTTTGATATTGTTTGGTAATATCGCTTAAGTAGTATATTCAAATTCAATTACTATATGAGGCATGCTTTATATTGTTTATTTTTTATTAGGTAATATCGTTTATGTAATATATTTAAGGACTATAGGAGACCGTATCATATTTAAAATTAAAGCTCTTTCTTTTATATATTAACTAGTTGAAACACCGCTTCGCGTGGTAATAGCATTTTTATGCCCGTATAACGTATTAAATTGTTTATATTATTGTAAATGACGGTTATATAATTTTAATTTCTGTTATTTTGTTTTATTATTGCATTTCACACTTTACTTTTTCGCACAATACAACAATAGGTTAAAACTATCAGATATTGTTAGGTAACATTCGTTAAAATAGCTGATCTTAATATTATAGGAGAACGTGACAGAGAGAGAGAGTGAGATCATTCTTTTAGTATAATAAGGATAAAAAGAAAATCCGGATTTTTAGTTGTCACTCCATAGTATGGCGGGACTAACTCGTAAGGAGTATTGAAGACTATGCGTGATGGTACACGAATACACACGAGAGTACCAAAATGTTCACATAAGTGAATTGCATAATATATTTAGGAAAATAAGTAAGTAAAATAAGTGATATCAGATCGCAATGAAAAAGTTTAATGATAACTATACAACGTTTAGAAATCTTGTGAAAGTGAAAAACATGAACAAATAAACTTTACATTATATGACAAAAGGTTTTACATTAAATACTACTATCATACATTTTTTTGTCTAATCCTATAAATGCATATAAATGTTCTACTGAGATCCGTTCCAGTTTGCTTAAGATTTCAATGCATTGATTGGAATAGACAAAAAATGTATGACTAATATTTAATATATAAACCTTTTATATTTTGTGTAAAAAGTTAAATATTGTTAAAAGCAGATAAAATCAAAACAAATCACTTTATTATCGCTTATTAGTGGCATATTCCACTTTAATTTTTAACATTTTTGCCGAATTTCCCCAATGTTGACTATATATTGCGACCTTTTGTAGATTAAAGTATGACACAAAACTTTTGCTCATGAAAACTATTTACTACAAATAGTTGAAGATATATAAAAGTACTGAAAATGTTTGTCAGATACAAATAATTTATTGTAAATTAGTGTTTAAAGTAGTCATTGAAAATTTATTTCCATTACCGTGGAATGGTAGTGGAATTGGAGATAAGCTCCTTTAATGGCACGGTAATGGAATGAAAATAATTTTATCAAAACAAAACTTAATGTTGAAACTAATGCTAACACTATTGGAATGCAGGATATGGTCACTATAGTTAAACGAACACCTGTTTTAATCCATTTATTTATAGACAGATAAGCTATTTCTCATATTTTCGTGAGCAAAAGTTCTGTGTCATATTTTATAAATAACTGTTTTTATGGCAAAAACAGGAATATGCCACTCAAATTTTATTCTTAATTTTGTTCATTTTTGTCTAAATTTGTATATTATGGCCAGATTTTTTTGTTTATTTTTTTACCATTTTGAGTATGTAAGTCAATATTATTACAGCTAAAACTTGCATATGCCACTTTTATTATTAATCAAATTTTGTCATTTTAGCCTAACTAGAAATTAGCCTTCGGCGGGCGTCATCAGGTTCATTTTCACAAAAATAATTCTAATTGAAAGGACTCAAACTTTACCCATCAATATGACCCAACTCTAACCAGATATAACTTTAACCTGACCCAACTTCAACCTGATCCAAATATAACCTGACCCACCTTTAACCAGACCAATCTTCAACCTGATCTAACTTTAACATGACCCAACTTTAATATGGCCAAACCTTAACCTAACCCAACTTTAATAAGGCGAAACTTTAACCTAACAAAACTTTAACTTGACCCAACTTTTTCAAAACAAGACTAACCTTACCCAACTTCAACCTGACCAATTTTTAACCAGACCGAACTTTAACCTGACCAAACATAAACCTGAGCAGAAACTTACCCAACTTCTACCAAACAAAATTTTAACCTGACCCAACTTCAACCAAACCAAACTTAAACTTTCCCCAACTTTTACCAAACCCAATTTTAAACTGACAAAATTCAACCCGATACAACTTTAACCTGACCCAACTTAAAACTATACCAAATTTAACCTGACCTAACTTTACCCTGACCCGACTTTAACCTGACCCATCATAAACCTGACAACTTTAACCTGACCTAGCGTTTTTAAGCCCAAACATATACCTGACCTAACTTTTACAAAACTTAACTTTAACCTTACCCAACTTCAAGCTCATCCAACTTTAACCTGATCCATTTTTAACCTGATCCAACTTTAACCTGATCACCATTAACCTAACCAAACTTTCACCTGAACCAAAATTAACCTAACCCAACTTTAACCTGACCAAACTTTAATAAGGACAAACTTTAACCTGATCCAACATTAACCGGGCTAATCTATATCTGACCCAAGTTTAACGAAACCAAATTTTACTAAACCCAATTTTAAACTGACCAAATTCAACCTGATACAACTTTAACCTGACCCAACTTAAAACTATACCAACTTTAACTTGACCTAACTTTAACCTTAGCCGATTTTAACCTGACCCAACTTCAACCTGATCTAAAAAAACCTGACCCAACTTTAACCTGACTTAAGTTTAACCTGACCGAACTAACTTTATAAAACTTCAACTTGAACCAACATTATCCCAGCAAGAACTTATCCCAAATCGAACTTTTGACCCCTCAAAATTTGTGGGGGTTATTCAACTCGATGCAAACCCCCTTGAGTGACCACTTGTTAAACTGCGTTCCCTGATGTGTGTTGAATAATAAAGGTTTGGTATGGATATTTAATATATTTGACCCCTCCTTATTATATGTGCGTTTTTTCCAAATCGATGACTACCCATCGAGTTTCCCCTTATTTAACTCCGTTTTTTGATCTTAGTTGAATAATGAAGGTTTGGAAAGGATATTTAATTTTTTTGCCCTTCCTAAATATTTGGGGGTTAATCAACTCGATGCCCACACCTTCGAGTGATCCCTTGATTAACTGTGTTCAGTGAGGTAAGTTGAACGATTTAAATGTCTAATGACTATGTATAAATTTTGACACCACTAAAAGTGTGGGTTTGCCAACTGGATGTCCACATTTCGAATAACCCCTCATTTAACTCCGTTTTTCATCTGAGTTGAATAATAAGGAGTTACAACTAAAAATCTGGACTTTGTTTTTATGTTTATTTAAAAAAACTGATATTACATAAAAATAAATTATAATTAAACAAACAAAGGTAGTATGTAAAACATCCAATGTAAAAATAAGTTAAAAAATATCATTTAAACAATTAATCTGATTTATTAGAATTGAAATTTTGACGATTGCTAGTGGAATCGGGCTCGATAATATAGTCATATAACCCATCAACTATCTTAAATTTTATAACTCTAGAATCGGAAACTTGCTTTTAATTAAATTGGAAATACGGTCCATGATCGTCGTCTTCGACGACACTGGTAACCCATAGATAAACCTGGACTAATTCGTGATAAAAAATCTCAATCAGTTGGTCATTCATATTTGAATTAAGCAATTCAGAAGAGAGTAATATTATAGCGGTGCGAGTAACCCCAGTATTCAGTCTCATAAAGAAGAGGGTGATGATAAGTGAAGTAAAATTTTGGGCAACTCATAGAACAATTAGGAAATATATTTCTAAATTTAATGTATAGTTGATTGCGCAAAACATTACTAAGAGTTTATCTAGATTGGTATTGGTAATCCTAGAAAAAGATAGGAACTTCTTAACCACTAACTCACACCTCTCGCAATTATCGGCTTCGAATCTATTCAAATGTATATAATGAGTCTTAATTAACGCGTGCAACTCACGAATAGATAATTTATATTCAGCTATGTTACAATTCTTAACGAACTTTTTTGGTTTATTGGTTCCAGCTTTCCTAGTATCTGTTGCTGTAGCACCGAGGCTAACAGCACTCCGAGTGTCAGTATTAGCGGATGCGGAAGTGGAAGCCTCACCTTTTATCGTTAAGAATATATATAACCATAAGAATAACTATAACATATTATAGTACTATAGACTGTAAAAATACAATAATTTTAGCTTAAACAGTAAAATACATAGAAAAACAGTTTTTAAACTATTTTACGGTTTTTAATTTAGACTAATGTTTAAAATTTAGCCAAATAAGTTGTAAAAAATTGATTGATTGTAACTATGTCTGTCTGTGTGTAGACTTTTTTAGATCACAAAAATCTGGCAAAAATGATCATAATTTGTCAAAATTGGGCCAAAACTAAGTCAAAATTAAGTCAAAATGTGTCAAAATTGGCTTAAATAGGGGCAAAAGAGGGATTAAATTTGGTCAAAAACGACTGAAAATGTTCAAAATTGGCTTTATTATGTGCAAAACAGGGCTCAATTTGTGTCAGAAATTACTAAAAATGGGGCTAATTTTGTCAAAACAGACACAAAATCGTTTCAAAAATGGTTGATCGGGGAAAATTAAAGTATATTTTGGTGTCATGCTTCTTACTAATTATCAGACGGCGAATTTTTGGTTAAATCCCAAATTTCACCAAAAACACCAAATTTGCTAAAATTTCGTTATAACCACCGAATTTTCAAAAAGTTGGTTTATTCAACCAAATTTCAATGTTATTGAAAAAATTTAGTGTCAAACATTAAAATTTCAAGAACAAATCAATATAATTTTTTAAAGTTTTAAAAAATCTAAATGAAGATGTTATTAAAAAACATATAGATTTACTTTTAAAATATCCCGATTTGACAAATTTGAAAGATGTTAGTTAAAACAAAAATAATTATATGAATAAATATTTTTACATTTTTATTAAAATAGCGTTAAGTGTCGAATTATTCCATACATAGTGACATAAAATAGAAGTTTACAGGAATGATATTCCAGTATTCTTATTTTGTAATTAAATAAATTTTGTTGGCCAATTAAGTTTAAATTGATACAAATTCTTTATTAAAAGCTAAATATGACATATGGAACCTAAGAAATGTACCTGCCATTACTATTTAACTATAGATTACTTAACCGGTCCCGATTTTTCTGCTACACCAGCCACCGACGCTTTCTTTTGGACCTCAATTTAAAAAACTGTTTCTGGCTCAGCTTTTTCAAAATCTGAAAGCCCGAAAAATTTCTAAAGAAAAGATAACTGAAATATTAAACTTTTAACTGATAAATATTTATTGAAAATCATTTCAGAAGTTTCAGAAATGAAAAAAAAACTTAATAATCCTTTCTACACCTGTCATTTAATTTAGCTCAAAAATCGGAGTTAAATGAGGGGTCAATCGAGGGGTGGCACCCCCTCCTAGAAATTGACTGAATTCAGATAGAGCAGTTAGGAAGGGGCAGAACGGATAGGGTGAAGGTTCGGAACAAGCGGGTGAGGTTCAGGATTATCAGTTGGGATTCGTGATCAACGTGTGGATTACTGAATGAAGGGTTGTGTCCAGAATGTGCGAGTGGGGGCTGATTGGAAATATCTTACGGCACATATGTCATTAAACTAAGCTCATAGAGCGGAGATTAAAAATAGGTCACTCGATGGGGTTAGAAATTATGTTCATGTACTGCTGCATCAGTTATATGGGAAACAGGACTTCTTTGTAGACATCTTTTGAGTTGGGTAGACACTAATCCATTTTATCAAAACGAGAACCATATCGCCCACCGAAGGAGGGCCTAAATTTTAATTTATTCATAAATGTTAAAACTGTGGCATAAAATTTTCTGAATATCATGAAGAATTTGGTCACTAATCTTTTGAGTCTCTTTTCAGTAAAACACCCAAAATTAGGTTTGATATTCGGCCATTTCTGAAAATTTTCCAGACAACAACACAGATTTAAAATTGTGATAATTGGTTTAATCTCTTGGTTTAATCGACGTTTTACTGGCAATTTTTTGACCATAAATTAACTTTATTAAACTTTGTTAGATTTAAAAGGTTTACCCAAATCAACGAAGCATTTCTCTCCTGTGGACCATATTTAAAATATATAAGTTCCGAATTTTTTATATTAGAAAGCCTTACATCTAAAAAATATGCTTAAAAATTTTCACTTAAGTCTATTTCTCGGAATTCGGGAAATTTTGAAAATGTCACTATTTCTTTGTTTTAAGAATTTTGAAGTAGTTTAGCGTGTAATCAGTTACTTAATCCATAAAGTCTGAACGAATCAAATTCTATAATCAAAAAAAGTGGGATTTACGAATAATTATGGACAATAGTTATAAGACAATGAGAAAATGATAACTTGAATGTACTGGAAATTGAATTAATTTATTGATATATGCTTTAGTAACGTGCATATGAGCCCATCTATTGAATGAGTGTGAGTGTACACTGTATTAGTGAGACAATGTTGTGAATGTTGTCATACTAACTGATAATTTGAATGACAGTAACAAATAACAAAATGAGTAACGATTTATGTGCGAGTATTCGCGATACGCTTAGTTATATTTTAAGTAATTACAGATTTGACGATCAATACCAACATCAGTCAACCAGTACTGGAAGCGAGTTATTCCACAAACTGTTATCGCAAATCGATGGCAAAGACAAATGCGTTGAAAGACTCTACTTATTCTACTATTTAAGCGAAATCGTGGTTCACATGACACACAGTGAGGCACAACTATTTATCAACACATTATTCCCGTCGCCATTAAATCAGAGACAATCGAATTTAATGTCCCAATTAATATCATTGGCGTTAAGTTTACGTAACGAAGAACTATTGAATTGTACGGCTAAATATTTATTAGACAGTGATCTGATTAGTCTGTCGAGTGATATAACGTTTGGTTCGAGTTTAGCGCACGATTCACCACAATTCTGTGCCGCAATTATTAGCAAAGGATACTTCATCGGCAATAACATCACAAAATCACAGTTAACTCAATGGTTGAACACATTAATTAATTTAATCGATAATAATAGTTTTATACTAAACTCGTCGATTCGCTACTCATTCTTAGACGCGCAACAAATCGACTCTGAGTTGCATTTAGCCATTCTGTCGGTTATATCGCAACGCAAATGTCAACCGCTGTCCAATCAATTTCTAATCGATTTGGCGACTGTTATATCGCAAAAATCACAAAACGATTGCAGCGATTTGTGCGATCGTTTCGCCCAAATCATAATCATAGCCAATTCGGCAAACATGTGTTCGCTTTCGAATCAAGTGAAAAATATTTTATTGTCCAAATTTCCTACCAATAAACTAATTAACGCTATTTGTAAATAATTATGTATTAAATTGATGTATCGTAGAATCGCGCCATACTCGCGCGCACGAGTAAAGTGAAACTTATGAAACTACTCGCGCATTATTTTCAAAACTTTAATAAGTGGTAAACCAACCATAACTGAGGAAGTGTTTGGCCGATTTGCTTAAGAGTATGATTTTTGTAATCTGCTCTTCAAAATGTTTGATTTGATGTATATATCACCAATTGTTGCATCTGTTCCCACTCTTGGATCAGATGCAACAATTGGTGATATATACATCAATTGAAACATTTTGAAGAGCAGATTACAAAAATCATACTCTTGAGCAAATCGGACACACTCTTCCTGAGCAATATGCTATTAAAATTTACTAAATTTGTTAAATATGGTCATAATTAATA
>JAQIXJ010004890.1:0-10126 GCA_034700185.1 Phthiracarus laevigatus | reverse complement strand
AATAAGTGTACTAATATAAAGTCTTTTATATAAAAAGTATACTAAACTTATATAAAAGACTTTATATTAGTACACTTTTGCAGACTTTTGACGCCAAATATGCATAAAAAACGAAAAATCGCGAAATATGATTTTGATATCTCTTGTATGAATACAACGCATTGATGCAACAGTTTATACACTGTACAGTAGAGGTAAGAATATCAAATTGGTCACAGCTCAGATAAAATTCGATAAAATAGGTTTTTTAATTCTAATTTTAGTATAGACGAATGGGGGTTCGAATATGCTGTTGTCAACTCAAGGGTTTGTCCCGAACGACCACAAAATCGATTTATTGAGTAAGGATTTTATTGTTTTTTTGAGTAAACCCAAAACCCTAACCCACACATAACGGCTATCATTGGATTGTTATTGATAAGATCTATCCAATTATACAACCTATGCTCACTTAAAACCCCAGTTTCCAAAATAAAAATTAAAATGTAAAAATTTTTTTAAGTATACACCGAAAACATTTATACAATTGGGTTATTCAATACAATCGCAATATATATAAATATTAATAATCCGTGCGAAACATGGGCTGAAACTTAATTTATAATTCAACGCGATTTCAAATACATATTCTTTTAATCAGTAAGTTTTTATTTGTGTCTTTCTATATATTTATTTATTACTTTCAAAGTACACAATACCCAAATCTAGACATACTATACTTTAATTTGCAATCAATTGTTTTGTTAAAAATCAAAACTTATAAAATAGCTGATATGAGACGATTAATATTAGAATTGATGGAAGAAAAATGTATTTTTGAAGTATTTTTATTTTGTATATGTATGGGATATAAAATTTAACTATAATAACATTGATCTCAATAAAGTTACAATAAATTCGCAAAATATAATTCTAGCCAATATGGAAGTGGATAATCCCCATTTAATTTATATATCTCGTCGTATGTGTTTCACTGATGGGCTTGGTTCGTGTTTTGCATGTTTTTTGCTGGCATATGTGACGTTTCATGTGACGTAACAGCACTATCAAAGGCTACAAAAAGACACGAACCAACCCCAACAGTGATGTGTTTCCATATTCGTCTAATTGAGTGAACACCATGTAAATATTAGTCGCTATACCATTCATAGAGTAAAAAACTGTTATACAAGAAACTCAAAAACCATGAATACAAAAAGTGGATTATCATTAATAACATCATAACTTTATAGAAAAATGTAATCAATTTGCCATAACATATCGAGTTAATAACAGATCCGGTTATCCAGCAAACATCACTGAAGTAAGCAAAAGTGAACATCTGTGTAATCGAATTCATATTTGAGATTGTGTGACATGTCTTACTCTTTAATTAAAGCTTTAATCAAATAACCATATTATTCATTCGATTAGCCGTAACATATCAAACATTAGCCATAAATAATCAATCGATTATTAGGAATAGAAATAGAATAAATGGTAATTCATTTTTATTCAGTGTTTAATTTTAACTCGATTTTTATTTATCAAAATTTTGTTAGTTTTTTTCAAAAATTACTAATTAGAAACCCGCGTCGTGTGTAAAAAATTACATTTTATGCCCGTAAAACGTATTAAATTGTTTATATTCTTGTTTAATAATCGTTTATTGTTCTGTTTCATTGTTATTTCTCCCATTACGAAGCAATACTTATAATAATTTAAAAAGATTTTTAGTTATTGTTAGGCAACGTTCGGGAAAATGGCTAATTATAGCATTATTTTGACGGAGAGAAGGAAAGAGGTGAATCGATTAGAATTTCGAACCCTCTTCTCGGGGGAAAAACTATATATTTGTTTAATTCGCTCAAAATAATCAGTAATAACCAGTTTTTGCTTTATAACCAGTATTAAGTTTAATATTGTTAATATAATCGTTATATATTGTGTTATTTTTGAATCTCTTTGTATCATTAATCCAAATAACAATGATATATTAATTAAAATATTGTTAGGTAATATAAAAGAAAATATTGTAATGCTGAGCATGCGTTGACGCATGCTCAGGAGAGTGTATGTGTCTGTGTTTGCGTTCGGCAGCAAACCTAATGTAACTGATTTTAATTTAATAAAATTAACGAATTTTCAAATTGAAGGTCCCACCGAGACCAGATAATCGGTAAAATTAAGAGTGCTGACCAGTTTGTCGCCGGTTCTCCGAGGTTTACCCGACAATCCGTGAACTTACAAGCGATAATAGTTTTCACTGTGCGGCAGACATTTTGGCGCCCATTCGAAACAAAGAAAATTTTGAGCGGGAAGGGAGCGATCCGCCAAAATAGTAAATAACTTTAATTGTGACAACTGTTTTCGTTTATAAATGAAGCATAACGGTGATAACATGGATGTTAATGTTAACCTAAGTTAGATTTTGGAGAAAATGGCAGTTTCATTCAATAAAATGTCAACTTCCTTCAAAGCTATGTGAGTGGCAATAAAATTCGAGGTATTTACAGGAGAAATGGGACAAGTTGTTAACCGGTGGAATAATGATTATGAGCGCATCGCTCTCATGAACAACTGGGACGACCAACAAAAGTTCGTAGACTTCCAATGTTTCTGGCGGAGACCGCCGAAAGTTGGCATAGGTGTTGGGTTACAAACGAGAATATCGCGTGAAAGGACATGAAGCAAATGCTAACCCAACGTTTTATACCGGACGATTACCTCACATTCGCCAATGACGAGATGAAGTGTCGTCGGCAAAAACCAGTTGAACCCGTTGTGAACTACATTTTTGATAAACGTGCATTGTGCCAACGGGTTGACAAAACTATGTCTGACGATAGGATTATCCATAACATTCTCAATGGTATGGATCAAGAACTCCAAAAACAATTATTTACTCTTCAACCAAAGAGTATCGAGTATCGAGGAACTACTTAAGTTAGCCAAACTAGCTGAGCAAGGTCTTAGGAGTGCGAACGATTGCTTCAGTCATTTCTACGCGGCAACCACTCCGAGGGTTATCCCGAGCTAACCGATTTCAACGCATCCCGATAGCTTCAAAACGATTGCTTAAATGTTCACTCAGATGGATAAAGCATTAGTTGAATTAGTAGAAAAAGCAGTGAAGAAGACGCTTACGGCGAACCGTTCAAATCGTGGCACAAATCGTTACAGCAACCGAGGAGTTGGGCGAAATACAACGGGGGAACAAACTGGTGTTGGAATGCGGACAAACTGGACATGTGGCTAGATTTAGCGACTTCAACCGTAAACCAAGAAGACCAAATGACCCTAATCCTCAGCATTGTGAAGTTAGTCAAACGTGTGATAGACGTGTTAACCCGCGTGCGAATGTTAACAATCAGCAAACAGCAAACAGCGATAAGAAGACAAAACCAAAAACACTAGTTAAGGCAGTTCGCGAAGAAGAAAAGGAAGAAGATATCGTGTGTACTGCCATGTCTGATGTGCTCACTTACACAGAAATAACGATTAATAGCACGAAGGTGCAAGCTTTGTACGATACCGGATCAGTGGTTAAGTATATGAATGCCGACTTGGCAAAGAGCATAGGGTTAACTCTTAAGCCATACCGTGGAAACAGGCTGAGATGTGGCAACCAATCGTATTTCAACGTAGTTGGGGAAGCAATGGCTACAATAGCTTACCGAAACAGTTCAACTTCCACCAAGAATATCGAAGTCGGTAACGTGGTTGTCAACGATGCCATCTTCCAAATGTTAGTTGGTAACGTCTTCATACAACAATTCGATGAGATAATTGTCTGGGATACCGAGTTTGGTGAGATTCAAATATACAAAAAACCGGTCAACGCAAAAATTACTGTGAAACTTAAAGATGATTAACGGGTTTTACACAGCTCGGGAGCAATAACCGTTCCAGCACGATCAAGGATGTTAAGGATGCCCATAAAAACGTTGAAAGTGGGTTTTTTAGTCTCATATTTTCGAGCGACGACGCGTACAAATACACAGTACAAAATAGTAGCTAACTCGGTTGTTAAGGTTGTTAAGGGTGAAGCACATGTCGAATTGTTGAATATTTAAATGTACGCTGCCAAGTTGGACGCGGGGACAATTGTGGGTCAGATTGAAACTGTAGAAGAGGTTCAAAGCGTGCTGTGCAGTGATCGGGTTGTACCGGAACAACAGAAAGTCAGTGAAACAGAGGAACTTTTAATCGATAGCGGTCCAATTAAGGTCAACAGCAAGTTAACGCGTGATCAAAACATCGATTAAAGATGTTGTGCAAACAGTATTAAAAGTGTTTCGCGTTTGATAGTAGAGAGTTAGGCCATTTCACTGTCATGGAACACGAAATCATAAATTATGGAAATCCAGTTTGTCAACCACCGTATCGTTATTCGCTGTCAGAGCGTTAAGAAATTTAAACGACAGGTAGACGAAATGAAAGGGTTGGGAGTGGTTCAAGATAGCGTTAGCCAGTGGAATTTGCCGTTAGAACTCGTTAGAAAGAAAGATGGAAGTGTTCACATCTGCGTCGACTTGAGAGTACTCAAAGCGCTAACCAAAGCGGATATTCACCCCTTACCACGAATAGATGACGTGTTATCCACGTTTACTCGAGTGAAATATATGTCGACTTTCGACAGGAACGAAGGATATTGGCAGAGGGCTGTGTGCGTGAGAGAAAAAACAGCTTTCATTACGCCAGATGGGTTGTCTGAGTTTGTAAGAACACCGTTCGGAGCTCGGAACGCGCCAGCATCGTTTCAGCGCTTAATAGACATTGTATTGGGAGGCATCAAATGGGCAGAAGTTTTGGTATAAGTGGATGATATACTGGTGTTCACTGAGGATTTCCAAACTCATTTGGTTCGATTGAAAAATGTGTTATAGCGGCTGATGCATTACAAGTTAACCGTTAAGCTGTCGAATTGCATCTTCGCAGTTGATCGAATTGTGTTCTTGGGACATGTCATCGATGCAGAAGGGATCAAGATGGACCCTGCGAAGGTCGACGCAGTTTCCAACGCCGACTAAGTTGCTAGATGTGCAAAGTTTCATCGAATTAGCCGGTTGTTATCGAAAGTTCGTGCAAGATTTTTTACTCATTACAGAACCGCTCACCCGTCTCACGAAAAATGAAGTAGTCTTCAAATGGTCCGAGGAGCAACAATCTTTTTTCGACACGATAAAACAAAAGTTTTCGATTTTACCAGTGCTAACACATTTCAACCCTAACAGTCCGACAAAACTACGAACAGACGCGAGTAGGTATGGAATTTGGGCGTTTTTATTGCAGGATAATGGAAGCTGTTTCCAACCTGTTTTGTACTTGAGCAAACTCATGTCGAAACATGAAAAAAATCACTGAATTTCTCAGCAGGAGTGTCTGGCGATTTAGACGCAGTTGAAAAATGCAAACATTATCTCACGGGTTTACACTTCACTATTGAGACCGATTATTGGACGCTGTGTTGGCTAAAGACAAAGAATCAACTCCCTAGGCGATTATGGTGATGGCCAGTGATCTTGCAGGGATATGATTACGAAGTCATGTATAATCTGGAAAGACGCATAAGGACGTTGATTATTTGTCCCGCTACCGGCTTAACGAGTCAACCGATGACCTTTTGGATAGCGAAGGGTTGACCGACCGATTAGTCTTTAGCGTGGATAAGGAGAATGAAATAGTAAAAACGATAATTAAAGAAAAAACTACGGATGCAGCTATGAACGAAATTATACAGCAAATCGAGGAAGGAGTAACCGACAGTGATGATTACAAGTGTGCTAATTTCGATTTGAAAGAGGGAGTTCTGTACAAATGGGCATTAGTACAATGACAAGAAAAGCTTGTGATATGCGTTCCTTCGAAGATTTGCAATGAGATAATTTTTGTGTATCACGACGATCCAATTTGCGGACACCTGGGTCAACGCAAAACTTTGAAAAGGATAAAATTCAGATTTCATTGGCCGAGGTTAACCCAGGATGACATCGACTATGTGAGTAAGTGTCATGATTGTCAAACGCGAAAACTCTCTCAACGCAAGACGCCTGGAATGATGCAATCGATAACTTATGTGACCCGTTCTATGGTTGACATTGACTTCTTGGGACCCTTCCCTCAGACAGCCGGTGCGAATAAATACGTGGTGGTGGCAACGGAATACCTCACCAAATACGCGATTATTAAAGCGTTACCGAATACAAGCTTCTGTGGAGTAGCGAAGTTCTTTTTTGAGAACATTTGCTTAATTTTTGGATCACCCAGGAAGTTACTTTGCGATAGAGGAAAATTTGTTTGTCTGTCTGTATGTCAAACCTTTATAAACTTCTCGGTTTTGCCCAATTAACACCTTTACCAAAAGATTCAGATGGAAAAGAGTGCAAGTATGGGGTGTCTCGAGATTGTGAGCTTTTCATCTAGGTAGGGGCAGGAAAATCTTCCAAGTTTGACGTTACATTAATATTTTACCTTTCAATATTTTAGTCAATTTTATTTTCAAAATGTTAACATTGGTGTTCAATACTTTAGAAATTAAAATAAACCCTTGCTTAAATCATAGATGTATCATAAATCAAATATTAAAACTTACGCCATTTATGAATGCGATTTATTCGGTTACGCCTTATTATAGGAAATGAAGAACAATTAACCAAATGTTGAAATCGATTCTTTGGTGAAGCAAATGCATTGCTGTTTGTATAGTTTCGAGACATAATTTTGATGTCATCAGTCATTTGTAATAATCGATACTTAATATATTGAATTGCCATAATGGATAGCAAATTAACCGCGCAGGTTAACCGTAATAAATAATTAAAACCAATTGATCGAAGAATAAACCAAAATAACAAAATAATTAAAGAATATTTTGTGTCAAATAAATGATCGTTAATGAAGGCATTTAATGATTGATAAGCGTAAATAATAATGACGAAAATTATACCAAAATTGTAGATTACGATCAAATAGTTTTCTAATACAGTGACCACAGCACAATATTTTGACAAATAGTCTTTATTTAAGATTGAATTTGAATCTAATTGCGTAAATTCAATGTATATTTTTCTAAAGATCTATTACAAATACTGTATTTATCAAATAGAAAACTAAGTGCCATTAAAGCATAGCCATAATATAATGTGAACATAAATAGATTTGCGTACAATATGTTTGATAAGGAATGCGAATTATCAGCAAACAATATCCATACAAATGGGTCTCTGAAAATTATTATTAGTATATATCTTAAGGAAAGTTGAAAGAAAAGTGTGATTTTAAATATGGCAATAATCAATTCTTTTTGTGAATACTTTCCTGAACAATAGTCAGCTAAAGTTTTAGTTCCACAACATAAATAGTTTTCAATATATGATTCCATTTTAAGGATAACTCTTCTATAATTCTTTATATTAAACAATTTACGTTTTATAATGTATTTAATATTGTTATTAATTTCAATTGTTCTCAAAATAGACATTTCTTGTATATTTTTTGAAAATTTTCTTCTTAAATATATTTTTTTAATCAAATTTTGCTTTTAAATAAACTAAATATAACTATTTATAATGATATTGAGCTTAAAACCAAATTCACATATCGAATTTAAAATATAATATGAGATAATTTAGAATTAAATAAATTGTTAAATAAATTAGTTACACGTTTTATTTTATATTATTTTAAATCCATTTTTGTTATTTATTTTGTTATATCACGTAATCATATATACGTGATAATTGTTTAATATTATGCAAAAACGCTTCATCATTAATATTGGCATATAAATGATATCATTTATTGTGTTCTATGATTAATGTTCTTTATTATTACGTTAAATTTTTTCAAACATTTGCGTGTTTTGAAAGTTCTTTATAACCTTTGTCTGCCTTTTCAAATATGTTTACTAATAAACTATTTTGCAAAAGATTCTATTTTTATGATACTATTGGTTTAAATATATTCGCAGGGATGACAAACAATATGACAAACAATACCGTTATTCAATTTATTACTGGAGATCACGTAATTCTATTTCCTTACGTTAACCGCATGTTCCATAATGGAAATAATGATTTACGAATGCACTAATTTTAGCACATTAATAGAGTGACGAAAAGATGTATTTATGTTTGTTTGTTTGCAATCAATTGTTAGTTCGGATTATAGCTCGACTGATGTCTTAAAATCTGAATAATTTAAACAATTTTTATAAGGGTGATTCGGAAGAAGTGGTACTGTAATACGGAACACGGTAAATGTAGTAGATAAGGGGAATTAGGTTTTCAACAGTGCGGCTATTATTGCCGCGGGTTTCTAGTATACTATCAATTTAGTTTGGTTTTAATAATGTTCTTTTGTTAGTTTGGTAGAAAAGATATTGCATAGACGACATGACATCCAATAACTATTTAGCAAATAAAAGTTTAAAATAGTTTTGTTTACTTTATACGACATAGTATTTCAAATTAAGGCCTGAGCTCAACAAAGCCAGACAGAAAGCGTCGTAACTCTTTGCGATCATTTCCAAAAGCATCCTAAATAAGTGACTGCTTCTAAACGATAGTTGAATTATTTGATAGCGTTGTCTCCAATTCATGAAACCCATACCAATCTATTCATTAAACGTTATTATTGCTGCTTGTTGTTGCTTGCAGGCTATATTGTTGCTAGCAGTTACCACATGTACTATCTTTACTTGCTTTAATCCTATTAACGAGACATTGAAAGTGATAACCCATTCCCAAACCTTTACAGCCAGAGACGCTCTAATTAATTCAATTCGATTAATCCCGATCCCCACCAGACTGATCCCGAACACCACCCGACTGATCAAGAACCCAACCTGACTAAAATCAAACTTCACGCAACTGATCCCGAACACCAATCGACCAATTTTTGTGTATTTTAACATTTTTTGTGTATTTTGTGTGAACTAATTTTGTGTATTTTAACATTTTTAAGACTGTTTTCATAAAAAAAACGGGAGATCCCGTTCCCAATTTTATCCTTTTTTTGTTAAATTTTGCCTTATTTTTCCAATTTTTATCGATTTTTTGCCTGTTTTTCACAATTTTTCACATTTTTTGACCAATTTTTTTTTGATTTTTTGACCATTTTTATGCCAATTTTTGCCTATATTTTGGCCATATTAACATGGTAATCTCTTTATTAGATTAAGATATCGTTTAAAATCCCTTAATTGGAATAAGAAAATGGTAAAATCCATTAATTAAAGTAAGGATTAAAATCCCTTAATTAGAATAAGAGTGCGGACGGACGGACAGAAGGACGGACAGACGGACATAGTCAAATCCATATCACTGTCTAGAAAGTCAGATAAATAATAACGTCAAGACCTCTATTATCTTTTTACAAATAGTTTTACAAGGTTTATAAACTTAAGAAACACTATAAAAACAAAATTTACATATTATTTATTTTAATTAAAATATTATTCTTTGGTTTACAAAAAGTTTTTATTGTATGATAATTAGAAAAAATTATCTGTTTGCTCCATATTATATTATGATGTTAATTTCACCAATTTTAAGAAACCGTGCTAAATAGCACGAATATTTAAAATCAAAATTGTAATAAATTATAATTTATAATTACTTTTTAGGAATTATTAAAATTGCAAATGTTTTTAAAAACTTCATAATTATTAATAAATAATTAATAATAACTCAGTAAAATCCAACTCTTTTTTCATCATAGGATTAAGATTTTGTTTGGAATTACTCGTCTGATTTTCAAAATTAGTTTATAAGACTTCCAAATTCATAACCCAATAAAGATGCGGTTTTAATAAGACCATTTAACATTAATCCGACAATAATTTAACCGTCCATGTAAATTACCCGAAAAGTCACTGTCATATTAGCAAACAATAAATTATACAGAACAACACATTATTAAGAAGAAAAACGAATAAAACCAAAACGCAAACTTTGCCCAATAGTTGTTATTGTAATCTTCGATTTCAATATGTATTTCATACAACAATTTTAGACTGAGTTAAATAATCATTCTATTATGTAAATTAAACGGAATGATTAATTTGATTAATCCATATTATGTTTTTACGATACTTCCATCAATTTTAAGAAAAACATACTCAAAAACACTAATATCTATAAAC
>JAQIXJ010004889.1:0-10128 GCA_034700185.1 Phthiracarus laevigatus | reverse complement strand
ATAAATTATTTGTGGTTGAAATATATTAATGCGTAAAAATCTATACAGCATTTGTCAAATAGTTATTCATTAAACAGTATTTAAAGATAAAACTAGTTAAAAATTAAATTTATTATTATTATTTTTAGTAAAATGTCGAATAGTATTATATTGAAACAACTTAAACCGTTAAACGGAAATAGTTTATGTTGTCCATTGTCTCAACAGTTTATATTCTGTACCAAAAGTAACTTTGTGTGCAGTGCAAATATAGAAAACATTCCTGATCTTTACCCTGTTTACTCTAACAAAGTTTTCGTGGGTGGTTTACCGATGGATATTAGTGATGAAGAATTGATGATCGCATTTTCCCGTTTTGGTAATATTATAATTCAAAGACCTGTTGCGGTTAAACAAATTAATCATAATCAGAGTTCTGGTTATTCTTATATAATTTTTAATACCGAAAACGATGTTAAAAATTTAGTGAGTTTATGTATAATCGATTGTGAAAAAGGAGGAAAATGGTATTATTCGCTTATAATTGGGAAAAACACATATAATTACGTTGAAATTATTCCATGGAACATAAATGAGAACATATTTTCGATAAACAGTTTAATAACTAACCATCAAAGCAATAACATATTTGTAGTAGGATTATCCGGATTATTAACAGCTAAAGTATTAGCATTTATTTTAAATATACTATTTGGTGGAGTTTTATCTGTTAAACTTTATAGTGATAATTACAATTATCCAACAGGAACTGGAAGCGTTTTTTTTTCAAACTCATTATCTTATATAAAAGCGATAAACAGTGAGTTCATCGATATAGCGTGTACAGGATTTTCAAAAAAAATACAATTACACCCATTACTAAAAAATAAAAACTTTCAATTTGATTTATAATTAATTGTCACCTACACGTAGAACTTAAATAAATCATTATTATTCGATTTATCTTAAAAAAATTATGTTTAAACTTTGAAAGGAACTTAGTGGAATTTGCATTCGATAGGCAAATGGTTTTCAGTTTAAATGTGAGCAAAGTCATAGAATGTTTTGATTATTTAGTGAATTGTAAAAGTAAATCAAAATATGCAAATCTTTTGCAAATTTTTCAAACAAGTGGTGTCTGGATTGTAGAAAAAAACAAAACACCAATACTAAATTAAAAATGTGAAACTTTTGCTTTACTTTCACTATTAACGAATAGAAGTGAAGTACTTAATAATTTTTGAATACGATTTTCTTTTGTTTAATGCAAATGTAACGCACAACTAAATTATTTCTTAAAAAACAATCGATTTTATAATAAGTAATCAATATATTGAGGCGTTAATATTTATTTTGGCCAATTTTGATCAAGTTATGCAATTCATGACCACATTCATTTTATTATAATTAAGATTGTTATAATTTACGATTCAATAAAAAATATTTTGTCAAGAAAACATAATTGTACAGCTTTTCTAAAATAATAAAATTTTATGATAAAATAATAGTAAATTAATAACATTTATATTTACAAGTTTTGAAATTTTTTGCAGACCTTCATTTTTTGATTTAATTTCAACCAACCTCCACATTAATTATATTTAAAAGAATATAAAGAATACTAATTATAACATTTATCTATCAAGTTTGAATATAATTATAACGCTATTAAAATACAGATTATCACGAAAATTGACATAGTTTTTGTTAAACCAGAAAAAAACAGTTATAACCTGTAATTTATGAATTAATCAAAAAGTTTATTGAGGTTTAAGTTGTTTCAAAAAATAAAAGTAAAACGTTGTTGGATTATAATCAATAAGAATTGGAAAAATTTGTGCTATAGTAGTTATTACTACTTTTAATATTAAGTAAAAGTTATTCAATTGTAACCAGTTGTTTTTTTAAACAAGTAAATTTAATTTGATTTTAATGGATAAATAGAAAGCTTCTGAACTAAAAAAGTGTTTTTTTTAAATTGTTTAATTTAATTAAAAATCTAACGTTCAATAATATTGAATATTTTAAAAACTTTTAAAGCATAAGAAGATAAAAAGTTTTTTAATTTTAATTTACAGCCGTTTTAATTCTTTTGTTTATTCTTTTGTTCTTTCCAATAAACTTTCTTTTTAAACTTTCAATTGAGTTTTGATTTTTTAAATTATGATCACGCATTTCAACTACATTTTTGTTATGAGAGTTTTTTTTCTTTATGTCTCTGTTTTTTTTATTTTGTTCCAATAAGACTATTTTGTTTGGTAGAACTTTTATTATCTCTTTGCTACATATATACTTATTGTTTTTTGACTTCCGACATAAAAATGATCCCCGTTTATTTTTTTTTGTGTTAATAGTTTTTATAGTCATTTTAACTGTTATGATCTTTTTTAATAACTATTAACCTAAATAGCTATTCTTTTAAACAAAAACAAAAAAATTTAAAATGCATTCATTATACTTCAATAAAGTAAAAAAATGTGATTTGCACCTTCACATAAAAGGTTTTATATTTAACACTCTTGGCAGATATATGAATTTGTCAATATTATTATTAATTTTCGCTAATAATAATTTTTAAAATCTATCTTAATTTTTTTAAAATGACAATATTCAATGTTTTGAATAAATGGACAACTTTGTTGTAGATGTAATAGATTGTTTATCTTTATTTAGTCATAACAGGTTATAAAATATCTAAAATCTGTTTATATTAACCATTTTTGACCAAATTTAAGCCGTTATTCCATTATTTAAGTCAATTTTGCCCCATGTTTAGTTATTTTGTATCAATTTTAAGCCCTACTTTGTCCTAATTTAAGCCAATTTTGACACATTTATATTCAGTTTTGGCTTAATTTTTACTCAATTTTTGCCTGATTTTTTTGATATAAAAAAGTCAACGAACAGACAGTTACGGACATCCCAAATCCAATAGCTGACCTTTTCAAAGTGAGCTAAAAATTGAATAATTTTATCCTATTTTGATAAAAATTTTGGTTAGAACCAAATTTTGTTTGATGAAAAAAATGTTTTTATTATTTTGTAGTTGTCATGTATAAATTACAGTATTATTTGAAAATATTTAAAAATGTGACTGTTTGATTTAAATTTTTGTATTTTTTTTATTTTATTTGTCTTTTATTCTTAATAAACTTTTTTTTCTAAAGTTAATGACCCTATTTATGTTAAAATTTGCGTAATTTATCAAGGGTTAAAATAACCCATTTGAATATTCATGTAAGTGAAAAAATTTACAGTTTAAATGACAATTTAAATCTGTTCTTTGATATAACAAGCCTTAACAATTGAAAAAAATTTTTCCTTAATTTCTAAAAAATACTTTACTAAAGAATTAATCTATTATATATTAGTAAAATTCTTTGTAAATCTTTTGCTCATGCTTTTAAATAATCATTAAATAAACTGTAGACAAGTAATTTTAAGATAATAAGAAATAAAAATAAAAAAAATTAGTGGCTCAAAAAAAGGCTTTTCTTTAATGATTACAAAGAAATTAAAACTAGGTTTTTGATTTGTTTTAATAAAACATTTTATTGACTTACCGATAGATAACTAATAACACTTGAATTAAATTTCTAAAAATCTTTGCTTAAAAAATTCTAAAAAAGAATAGCTCATCCATTATATTCAACTTGAATGGAAACAATAAACATGTTTTAAACTATCGTTTTTTTACATTTACCTAGAGTAAACTGAATCAAAATAAGTTATAATATAATTAATTTTACCATAAATACATATTGCAATAAAAATTGATTTACAATAATAAAATTGTTATTAAGTAAAATTTATTTAAAATTTTCTAATTGGAGTTTTTTTAAAAGGTTATAATGAAATGCAAAAAAATTAACCTTTTTTACATTTTGAGCTATGATTGAAAAAGACAGCTAGTAAATTAGGAGTATCGTGTTTGTCTGTGTCTTAATCTGAAAAAAATTTCATATTTTTGTGACTGTTGTTTTTAAATTTATTTAAACTTCATATTTAATCATTTTGTTTTTCATAAATAAAAAGTTTTTTTAATTGAATAATTTTATAGAATAGTCGAAAAAATTAGACAAAAACTAAATAAAATATCTTGTTTGGAATTATTTTTTTTAATACAATGTTTTAAATGCAAAAAAAAATAAGTTTTACAATGACGTTCATAAGAAATAAATTCATTTTGATAGAAACTTTATAGTTTTTAATATTTAGCAAATTTTTTATCATAATTTAACTAGAAAAAGAAAAATTATTAATTTTTGTACTAATATTTATCTTCCAAAAAAACTCTTTTATCTAAATTCATAAACTTATGTATTACAGCATCCCAAAATTTTATTAGCAAAACTTCCAAAATGTGTTTCTTTTATCCAAATACATATTATTACGAATTTAAGTAACAAGTAACTTTTAAAAAATCTTGTAATGCATATTCTTGCTACATTATAATATAAGACTCAGAAAAAATTATTGGTAGGGTTAAAGTTGTTCTAATCACAAGGAAATTGTTAAGATAGTTTTTGAAAAAAATTAAATAAATTAACTAAGCTTTTAATTCATGTCTTTAAGATAATCTCGTAAGAATAATTTAAATTTTTAGAAGAAATGTGCTTTTTGTAGAACTTTTATTAATTAAGTTTAAATAAATTTTAATATTCTTAATTTTTGGCTTAAAAATAATGTAATAAAAGTTATTAAATCTACTCAGATCATTCCATTTCTGTTTAACCATCAATTTTAGTTTATGAAAAAGTCCATCCTTATTTAAGAAAATAAAAAACTTTGTAGCGGTTGAATTAAATTATATTGTGATATGGTAAGTTAGTAAAATTCTATTTCACTCCCAAAAAGATTAGAAATATCTTAAATTTAAGATTTTAATTTTCAAATAGTTTGATAAATCTCTTTATAAATCTCTTTGATAAATCAATTAATAATTTTAATAATATTTATTTTTATGAAAACTCTAATTTTTCATTATAAGTTATTATAATATAAAGAATAAAATAAAACAAAAATATCAATTTTTTTAAAAAATAATTAAAAGCTTTTAAACAACTATTTGGCAATTATAGTTATTACAAAATTCAAATTAAACTAAAAAAAATTGATGAAATTTAAGTTGCATGTATTTTAGTTTATGATTATATAAATTATAAAATTACATTATTTGTAGTGGCTATTTAATGTTAGTTTATAGCACTTATTTATGCTTCAAACAAATAGAAGTGGAAAAACTTATTAAATTTTAATTAAAAGTTTAACTTCTATCATTTATTTCATGTTCTTGTTTTAAATGCTTTTTCAAGTCTTTGTATGTTAGAAGTTGCACCAAACAAGAATGACATTCAACGATTGAGTTAAAGTTGACCACAAAGTTAGCTATTGTTCCATTAGTATCTCCAACAATAACACGATCTCCAAAATAAATTGCTGATGTTATTGCTCCTTTATAGTATGTTATCCATTTGAGTTCAAACTTAATGAAATCATAGCATCGAATTTCTCCTTTGAAACTAGTTAGAATAAACTCATTTTTAAGCAAGTTTATCGAAGTTACAATACTCTTCATAGTTGTCTGTCGCCATGGATTTTCAATCTTAAAAGAAAAGCAAACTTTCATACTCAATAATTATATTATAATCTTACATTTTGTAAGTCATAAACCTGCAAACTAGAAGTTTCTTTGGTTTGAGAATATTCTCCACGTTTTGAATTTCTTGAACAGATATAAGTTAAAAAAACATATTTTCCAAAGATGTTTAGTGTTATAGGTAGTTGCAAGTTGTAATTAATATTTGTTAAATACATCAAACAATTTGATTTGCAATTATTAGCTTTAGTGTTAAATAATAAAAACATTTTTGCTGATACTACAATCAATGGGTGTACTTTGTTATTGATTGTAGGTGCTGCTTGAATACATTTAATTTTTTTATTAAGTTTAATACGAAATATTATATTTGCTTTGTTACTTTTTTCATAACTAAGATTGCAAGAAAACGATAAGTCTATTATACAACCATTTTTTAACCCAACAAATAATTTTGACCAACAGAAATCGATACAACATAAGCAGGAGTTTAAATTCATTTTTCTTATCATTTCTCCAGAGTTTGCATTATATTGCCTAAGATATTTGTCATCACAACCAGTAAATAAATAAACTTTAAATTTAACTGAGTTTGTTTTTAAAATTTTCATAACTGTTACGAGTCCCAAATGTCCATTAAACTTTAAATAGTCTTTAAAAAATTTAATTTTCTGAACTTGAATATTATATCGTCTAACAGAAAAGTCAGAAAATGAAGCAAATATAAAATTTCTAAAACAAACTACTTTAATAACTGAACGTAAATAAGTTTCATTACAAATAGCGTTAAATGTGGGTAACGAATAATTAGCACTCGGTTCAAAACTTTCTGTTTCTCTTTCCTTAAATTTAGTATACTGCAATTTTGTCTGTTCTAGAAATTCCTTGTTTAAACATCTTATTTTTTCAGCAGTAATATTTAAGAGAACATGACATGTATTTTCTTGTTTTATATCATCACAATTAGCTAAGTTTTTCAACTTTCTTTTTCTTTTTTTCAACTAAATAAGAAATGTTTTTCAGTAAAGAAGTTTTTAAAAACAACCATACCTTTAAATTGCTAAATCTTTTTTTATAGTTTTTTAGTAACTTTTTGTTTTGAAGCTTTTTCCAGTTGGTTTCAAAGTTTTTAAGAAGTTAGTAACATCTGAGATTTTGTTTAGGTTCCCATGTCATTTCTTTCTTTGAATATCCTTTCCATTTAATATGATATAGCCATTGACCTTTGTAACTCCCATAAAGAAACTTTACTTTGTTTGTTATAGCTTCAACTTCATAATACATATTATTATTTTTGTTTATTTAATTTTGTTTTTTTGTTGAAATTTCTAACATAACACAAATAAAATGAGCTTGTTAAATAAAACAACTATTAATGACAAATGACTAAGCATTATAGCTATAAACAAGTTATAACTATTATTATTGAAAGGTGGTATTTTTATTACCTATAAAAGTGAAACAAAAAAATGTTTTCAAGGTTTTATCTATAGTTTTTAATATTATATGAAATCTGTTAATTAAAACTATGAAAGGCTTTTTTTGTTTTTGTTATTAAAAAATGTGGAAAAATTCTAAACTTGTAATTAATTTATAAGATTTTAATATAATTAGTTCCTTTTATGAAGTCAAATTAATAATTTCAATTTTTTTATTTTATTCTTTTATAACTAAATAATTAAAGAAAATAACGGTTAATATTAAATATGCTAATATATAAATCGTTTAATAAAACTATTAACTAATGAAAATTTGTGTTAAACTGTTTTTTGTTTCTAACTTTAATCTTAGCTAATAAAAAATTATTAAAAAATGTTGAGCTTTTGATTATTATTGAATTAAGTTTGTTTATCTTACAACATTAAAATGAATGTTATATAAACACTAAAAATAGTTTTATCAAACTAAATAATGAACTAGATTATCTAATATAACCCGGTTTTAACCAGTGTATATAAGCCAAAATAATTTAAATTTGACTTAAGTTTATGTGCTATTTCCAATAATATTTATGATAAAAACGAAACAGAAAGTACAGCAGTTTAAACCACAAATCGGATATATTTAGGGTATAAGGTTTTAATTTTTTTTGTAAACTGATAGGGCTTAAAATAATTTAAAAGTTTATAAAGGAATTTAAGTCTCTTTATATGAAAACCAAAATAACTTCAATGAAACCAAATTGTTGTCACAGTTAATATAAGGTTCTTGTTTAAATTATTTTAAACCTATAAAATAAAAAAAAATAACAAAAACCATGTTATATAGTTTAAAACTAAATATTACGATAATCTTACGAATTATTAAAACTATTTGTCATTTCAAATAGAGGTTTAATGTTCAACCAACTTTGTTATGAAATGTTAAAAGCTTTTTGATTTGACGTCTTTCCGTGTGTCCATCTAATCTTCTGTTCGTGACAGTATCCGCTTAAACTTAACAAAATGAAATCTCTATTAATGAGTTGTTATTATTAAGCTGAAACAACTTATATTATTATTAAATTTGTTGTTTTCGTTTTTGTTCTATTTTTGTATCAAAATAAGAATAGAATGTTTTTTCTTGTAAACTAAAAATAACAACAAATTACTTTTTTGACTATAAATAAATTAGAAAATAATTCGATCTACTAAAAAACAATACCTTTTATAAAATTTCTATCTTATTATAAGTTTAAAACTAAAAACATAATCAAGCGGTTTTTATAATTTTTTAGCATTGTTAAATGTTAAATAACTTGTTCATTTATTTGATTATTATAAGTTATATCAAATTTACTTACACCAACCTAACCTACAGAAAGAAATTAAAATAAAAACATATTTATACTTGCTGAGTTTCTATATGGATTATCTTAAATTAATCTATATTAGTAAATCGTAATTCATACATTTTGGGCAGAAAATAACGATTGATCAAAACTTATGCCTAAGTCGAATAGTATACTAGAAAATATTAATATAAATTATTGTAACGAAGTCTGGACAAATTTTTAATTACAATGATCAATAAAACATGTTAAGTAGTATTAAGTAGATATACTGGTTTATAGTTATTAAAATTACGTGGATGATTCGAATTAATAGACTAGAAGAGGTGTAACGCTTTTGATGATAAGTAAGAAATGATCAGACTTGTAAAAAAACAATCGTACTGTCTTAAATTAAAAAGTGTTATATAAATCATAGATTTTATTTAAAATTAGTAATGGATGTCTAATGACAATTTATAAAATCAAGCTTTAATTGATTAATTTTGAAATATTAGATTACAATTTTAAACTCCAAAAATAATTAGTTTTATTTGAAGTTAACATTACTAAATTTTTTTTTCAAAAAGGAACAAGTTTTAAAATATTTTACGAAAACAAGATGAAAACGTTTAATAGTGTATTTCATATCTGTGTATCTTTTCAAACTTACATAAATTTTAAAATTTATTATTTTAAAAAAAAACAGATTTTAAAATCCATAAAATATCAAACATTGGAACATACGTGAGTTCCTAAAAGAATTAGAAAAACTTTATATTTTTATTATTAACACTTACAAAAGTTTTTTTATTTGAGATTTTCTTTTTTGAATTTTCGCCATTAAACTTTTACAAATTGGAAAGTCATCATATTTTTTAATCCCATTTAAATGGTGTATTTTTTCAGTTTTTTGGATAACTGAAAAAGTTTTAAATTGTTGTAATTTAGTGTTAAGATGTAACGGAATTTCATATCCAAACTTAATAGCTCCGAGTTTAGCTGATCTCTTTAAAACTTTAATTCTCAATGATTCATGAATTTGGTAAATCTTTGGAGGCATGCTTTTGGAAAGGGAAATTTTTTGTGACATAATTTAAACTTAACTATTTATTCTAAGTTTATACAAATAAATTTTTTGAAGTACATTTTATTAAAGCATTTATATAGTCAAATGATTATAAACATAAACATTAGTAGAGAAATTTTTAAATTTAAGTTAATTCAAATAAAATTTACAAAAAAAGAAAACTTAATTTAAAAATTTTTGTAATTATTAATAATAAATTCTAATAAATGCTTCCAAACTTTTAAATTTCAAATATATTATTCTATTATGCATGTGTTCTTCACAAATAATTTTAATGTATTTAAGAATATAGGAACAAAGAAATTAAAATAATTTAATTTTTAACAGAAAGCTTATTTTGTATAATTTATAATCAGAATAAAACATATTTATGTCTTAATACCTTTTTTTCTTTTATAAAATAAAATATATAATTAAATTAAATTTTAAGTTTGACGTTATTTTTAAGTTGCTAATCGTAAATTAATGATATCGGTAGCATGATTTTATACGTTTATTTTAAACATTTTAAAAATGATTGAGCAAGTGAATTTATCATTAATGTCGTTCTTTGTGTTTAGTTGTGTTAAATTATTCTATAAAAAATCAGTTATAATTTTAACAACAATTTAACTGTAAAAACTAACTAACACTATTATTAAGATCTCATTTTACTGCTGACCAATTATAATAACTAATGTGTATTTTTTCGGTTACTTTATGTAAGTTTTT
>JAQIXJ010004888.1:0-10128 GCA_034700185.1 Phthiracarus laevigatus | reverse complement strand
ACTTTTGGCAGAATCAGTGTTTGTGGCAAATACCTATCGCCCCACATATTATCGTACAGCTCGTATTCTGAACTGCGTTGGCCTTTCGATACAATAAAACGATGAGGAGATTTTGACAAAACATGTATAAGTTTTTTCATTAAATCTAAATCAATTGATCCAGTAGTGCCCATCGAAACGTAAATTAATTTACCAAAATTGTTATCGAATTTTTTAGGCAAATTAAACTCTAAGGTAATAATATCTGACTGCTATTAAATTTTATTTAATATATGATCACCCAATTTTTTCATCCTCACGCTACTATTATTTTATATTGTTTTTATATGAGATTCTGTTATAAGTTATTCAATATAACAAAGGCAAATAAAACAAGTACAAATTACATTATTGTCGCTTATATCGCTTAACATATAATTAAATTTTGTAATTTTAACCATATTTTGCTCATTATGGTCAGATTATCGGACAGATGGACAGTCAAATCTATATTTGATTTTTGTGGCAAATTTGCAAAGTCAGATAAATAACATGGAAACAGCAATTATAATATTTAAAAAAGGCACTTAAATTGTTAGATTAGTGAAAATATAAATTTCACGCTTTATATTGTGATAAACATAATTTTTAAGTATTTTTAATTAATAATGATAATGTTATGATGATGAGAAATGAAAATATTTTATGAAGAGACATGATATTAACAATAATGATCATGAAATATGTTTTATGAAAATATGTGAATTTGTAAATGTCAATGATAATGAATTATTGGTAATGATAAAAATTGAGTTAATTTACATATGGCTTGCCACCCAGGCTAACAATATATTGGAGATATAACACTTCCAATGCTTTTCAAGCTAATTTATTGACGATTAGTCAGTTACTTTAAATAATTAAATTAATAAGTAAGTGTGTTTTTTATTATATTAAGTAGTAGGACCAAATAGACACTCTACCCGAAAGCTTGCGGAGAGAGAAAGGCGACGGCCCTATGGGTCTATCCATTAGAGTAATCGTGCAACAAGAACATTAAGTCTTCGACCCCTCTGTACAGACTGGTATCGGTGAGCTATCTGGAGAAACGGAAGATCCCGGGTTAAAGTGTTGCGAATGCAAATATCACCTTTGATTTACGATAAAAGCTATGGTGAGGCGAAAAACTCCAACCCAAATTTTACAAGAAAAAAGGCATATAAAATACGTCTCCGCTACAGACACAGACAAAATTGTTATTTTGGATTTAGAATAGCCGACAAAATAATAGAATAGCAGCTATCGGTTAGCGAAAAAATGTTCGCGAATACCGATCCGTTTGGCTTGAGTTTTGAATTCTAGCAGTAGTACGCTATTATAGTCAACTTTGCACCAGATCAACTTTTGTCGATAAAGCAGAACTGTGTTCTCTGTTAGCTACAAAAGAAAACCGAAGTAGAGGAGCGATTACATAAAAAAACAAATGGCTTCAACACCAACAAGTTTACATTTAAAAAGGCAAAATAGACATACCGTACAATTGGCAAACTGGAGTTTTCTTTTCTCCATAAAAAACCTGATCTTAACATTAAAGATCAAGGATGGGCAAACACAAGCATAAAAGTTCTCTGCTCATCGCCTCTTCAAATATTATCAATAAAAATAATTAAAAAATAGAACTTATTTGCAAAATTATAATCTTTTGTCTATTTTTATTAAATAAAAATAAAATTAGTTTCTCGTGTTTCAATAACTTAGGCAAACAAACGTTAGCTAATGGATGTTTCGAGCGAATATTAAATCAAGAAATTCGATGAGTGTCGAAAATGCAAATACCGATGTAAATCTATCTGTTGAAATATCATCCCAAATCATAAACAATACCGATATGGCCTGTTACAATGTCATTATAGAACCAAATATCCAGCTCCGCAGATAAGTTTCGTTGAGTGATCTACATATAAACCACAGCCTTTGACATCAAAAGCAGACGATGATCCAATTTACCCAATCATTTTATTAGAACTTGACGATTAGGAAGTTTGCATACTATTAGAAAAAAACTCTTAACGTAAAAAAGAAAAGTAATTGGAAAAAGACAGTCAGACGCGCATAAGCAGGCAAAAGTATAAAAAATTTGAAAACGAAGAGATTTAAGATTACATAACGAAATGATATGTTGCTACAAATAAGATCAATATGGAAAACAAATCATATGCCACTTATTCCTACGTAACAAACACAATGCTAACAATTATCCGCTCAGAAGCCAAAAATCTGCCGATTTCACCAGAAAGGGTAACAGCTCTACTGTTTGATGTTTCAACACTGATAATGAATAATTATATAGATAAACTATCATTGAACGGAAAATAAGAAACAATAAAATACTCAATTGATTCAAGCCTTAAGAAAAAAGTAGAGGTCAACAATTTCATTTACGATAACACGCCTATGGCAATAGACATCGGAAGTGTAAAAAACAAAAACCAGAAAACTGTGTCAGCATGAATAGCTATTTGCATACAGCTGTTTAAAATTTAAATAAACTCCTAATGGCTTAATATCTCTTCTATAATATTGTTTATGCCAGAGAAAGTCTCAAATTACTCGATTCGATGGTAAGGCCTGCAAGTGGTATATGTGAGCGCAGGGTGTTTAGAACGAGAGTTTGTGCGCAAACTCTTAGCAGAAATATTAAAAAATATACCACTATTATTCAAGGGCACATTGGAGATGTCCGATTTCATCGCATCAATATTCCCGAAAATTTTAAATTAGATAAAACTAAACAATAACAATAATGAACATAAGTAATGCGCTCACTTTGATTATTATACATTGCTAAATATTTCAATATGTGCAATAATTTTAAAGATTTTATACGAAGAAAAATTTCAACTGTAAAGATTAACTTTAATTTTGGTTAAAAATATCAAATAGAAGCGGTGCACAATACCTAATTACTAAAATTGGATTTGAACAAAAACGATACCTTAGATTTTTTAAAAATTTTGTCTAAAGACTATCAGTACAGAGTGTTATAAGATATTAAAATATCAAACCTGGATAGAATGTACGTCATTACTAAAATTGGATTTGTACAAAAACGATAGTTTAGATTTTTTAAAAATTTTTTCTAAAAACTATCAGTATAGAGGCCTGTAAGCTATTAAAATATCAAACATGGATAACATTTACGTCATTACTAAAATTATACAAAAACGATAGTTTAGATTATTTTAAAGTTTTGCCTAAAGATTATCAGCAGGATGTCCCAGACTGTGTTGGTCTGGGGGGAGTTTACTTTCCGACTTTTCAAAATTTTAAGGGGGGGGTCAAACTACTCGGATTTAAGCGACAATTGTTTTGCCATCGGTCAAAAAAGCATTAAAAAAAATTTTCGCCCCCATAGAGTTGTCACTTTTCAGTTTTTAGGTAGGGAGGGTCAACTTTTTGGGAATTCTTGGGGGGGGGGTAACCCCCATCCAACCCCTCCCTCTGAGACACACTGATTATCAGTATAGAGGCTTATAGGTTATTTAAATATTAAACATGAATAGCATATATGTAATTACTAAAATTGGATTTGATCAAAAACGATATTTTAGATTTTTTAACTCACTTTAAAAAAGTCGAGCTATTGGATTTGACATTTCCGTAACTCTGTCTGTCTGTTCGGATGTAGACTTTTTTCGATTTTTATGATTTTTTTCAATTCTTTCAATATTTTTGATTTTTTTGATTTTTTTTTAATTTTTCAAATTTTTTAATTTTTTTCAATTTTTATCTCACTTTGAAAAAGTCGAGCTATTTGATCTGGGATTTCCGGATGTCTGTTACTCTGTCGGGTGTAGACTTTTTTGATTTTTTAAATTTTTTTAAACTTTAATTTTTAAGTCTTAATGCTACAAAAGGGATTTTGGTTCGACAGAAAACTTTTTTACACTTTTTTTTGATTTTTTTTGATTTTTTAAAAATTTACACTGCAAAAACACATTGTTGGAAAATATTATATTGAAATAAAATTTATGAAAAAATTTAGATTATAAAATACATTGTTGTTAAAAATTTGTGTTTTTGTGTTTCAATAATGTATTAAAATTTTTTCTATTTTAATTGTTTTTTCTAATAATTGTTATTGTTGTTTTAATCGTAGTATGTTAAGCATTAAAATTTTTAGCTCACTTTGTCAAAGTCAGCTATTGGATTTAGGATGTCCGGTTGTCTGTAACTCTGTCGAATGTAGACTTATTTAGATCACAAAAATCAGGCAAAATTGACTAAAATTAAGTCATAGTAGTGCCAAAAGTGTGTCAAAATTGGCTTAAGTAGGGTCAAAAGAAAGCTTAAAATGGGTCAAAATTTGCTTTAATAGGCTCAAAATAGGTCTTAAGTTAAGTCAAAAATGGTTAAAATTTGGGCAATTATGAGTATATTTTGGTGTAACGCGTAAATAATTATACTAAAACACATTGACCCGCGCCTAATTGTATCTATAAGCACATATTTGATGTTACCTCGTCGACAGCTAAACTACAAATGAATAGAAATATCCTTAACACTCACTGAAGTACTATTTATAACAATGTTTTAAAGCACATAAAAATTTTTATCGAAACAATAATAATTAAAAATTTTGCTTATTTAAAAATCGAAATCAATAATGTAAGCAACAATAGATGTGGGCAAACAAGTGAGCGCATTACTAATGTTCATTCTTGTTTTAATTTATTTCAATTTTTTTGATTTTTTAATTTTTTTTTTAGTTTTTTCATTTTTTTCAAATTTTACAATTTTTTAATTTTTTTTATTTTTTTTTAATTTTTTTGCTTTTATGGAATTTTTGTTGGTTTAAATTTTTTTTACAACAATGTACTAAATTCAATTGCTATAATTTTTAACAATTATTGTACATTTGTGGTCACATATTTCCTATCCACGTCTGATTTTTATAAATGCTGTAGACCAGATGTGTGTAAGCTTGTGTTGAAAATTTAACAAAAATCGATATTATGAATGACGTACATGCTGTCCATGTTTGATATTTTAATAAATTATAGGTCTCTATACTGATAGTCTTTAGACACAATTTAAAAAAATTTAAAATCTCATTTTTGTAAAATCCATTTTCGAAATGACACATGCTATCAATGTTTGACAAATTTTTTAACAAATCAAAACTGTCGTTTTCGTGTATAGAAAATTTTTACAAAAATGGGTTAAACGGAGTTTTTTTGTGACCGATTTAGTGGTCACGTTTATCATATCCATGTCTATATTTCATATATTGTAGATCGGTTATGTATGAACGTGTGTAGAAAAATGTACAAAAATCGATATGGTGTGTAGAAATTTTTACAAAAATCCGTATTACGTAAATTTTTTGGTGACCGATTTAGTTGTCACGCCTATTCTGTCCATACCTGGATTTCTTATATGTAGTAGACCAGTTACGTGTGTATAAGTTTTTACAAAAATTTGTATTACGGAAATTTTTTGGTGACCGATTTAGTTGTCACTCATATCCTGTCTATGCCTGGATTTTATATATTTTGTAGACCGGTTATGTGTGTTCGTGTGTATAAAATTTTACAAATATCTGTATTACGGAGTTTACAGTCTGGGTGTGCAGTTTATTCTAAAGGAAAATTAGAAATATTATTCACATACAACAGAGTTGATAACAACTGACACTATCAATAATTGGCTTTAATTTTTCAAGGCGTGGCGATATTATTAACTTATTGTTCAACAAAAAACAGCTAAGACATGCTAATAATTGATATTAATGCGTGCTTGGAAAAAACAGATTGCGATAAAGTTCTATTAATTGGCAACTTCAATATTAATGTTAAAACAAACAAAGGAATAAAAATAGTAAATTACTTGAAGAAGAGGAACTTTACCCTTATGGAAACCGAAGTAACAACAAATGAGAACACAACAATTGACTTAAACCTTTCTAGAATTCTACCAATCAATGTTCATCCATACGAATCATACATTTCATATCACAAAGCGCGAACATTTGAAATCTAATCTATGAGTCATTATTTAATAAACAATTAGTCTACAATTTAAACTTTGTGAATTTATTTGCATAATAATTTAAAAAACAAAGAAAATATCACAGATATCGTTTTTTACATTACCAAATTTATTAATCTCGTTCATGTTATCCATGTTTGAATATTAATTATCTTATAAAACTATACTGATAGTCTTTAGGCAAAATTTTTGAAAAATCTAAACTATCGTTTTTGTACAAATCCAATTTTAGTAATGAGGTACATTGTATCCATGTTTGATAATTATATAACTTATAGGTCTCTATACTGATAGTCTTAAGACAAAATTTTAAAAAAATGTAAAATATCCTTTTTGTACAAATCCAATTTTTGTAATGACACACATGCTATCCATATTTGAAAATCTAATCATTTAAACATTAATATTTAGCTAGTAATTAGGAGAAATTTTAAAAAAATCTTAACGCTTGTTTTTGTACAACTGCAGTTTTAAAAATGACACATAAGCTATCCATGTTTGATGCTCTTTTGTTTTATACATTATTATATAGATAGTAAATAGGCAAAATTTTTAAAAAAAAATCTAAACTATCGTTAGCCAAAAAAAAGTAACCCAAACTACCACTCAATATGTAGCCAAAAACGGTTTTCTAATAAGCATAAGATTTTCCACATACGAACATACCTAACAGCTTTACAACATTTATAAAAATAAAAAATGAAGAGAATAGATGTATGCCCAAGAAATCGTTAAAGAAAAGATTTAGAAAATGTCTATATACAATTCAAATTAACAATTAAATCTTTATTAAGAATTTTTAAAACACACAAACATTATTTTCATCCATTTGAAATATTTTATATTCATTTCATAAAATTTTCTTGCTTCTGATAGAGGAAGAGAAGGAGGGAGCGAGAAAGGGTAAGAGAGAGAGGAGGAGGGGAGGACATAGAGGAGAGAGGGATAGGGGAAGAGAGAAAGGGAAAGGAGAGAGAAGATAAGGAGGAAGATAGTTAGAGAGAGAGAGGAGGTAAGAGGGGAGAGAGAGAGGGGAAATTGTGTGGAGAGAGGAACAAAGTGGACGAGAGAAAATAGAGAGGGGAGGAGAAAGAGAGGAGAGCGAAAGAAAGCGAGAGAAACGGAAAACTATTTTTGTATTTATAATTACAAACATAAAAATATAAGTTAGAATCAAAGTGAGCGCATTACTAATTTTCATTCTTGTTTAAAATATTGTCTAATGACTATCAGTATAGAGTGTTTTAAGCTATTAAAATATCAAACATGGATAACATATACGTCATTACTAAAATAAGATTTGTACAAAAACGATAAGTAAGATTTTAAATATTAATCCTGGATAGCATTTGCTAAACATTGGACTTTGCTAATTTAATGAATAAACGCACACACATAAGAAATCCAATCATGGACTGGATATGCGTGACCACTAAATATGTTACAAAATTAATTCCGTAATACCGATTTTTGCAAAATTTTCAACACTCGAACACACATAACCGGTCTACAAAATCTATGAAATCCAGGCATGGACAGGATATGTGTGTCCACTAAATCGGTAACCAAAAAAACTCCGTAATACCGTTTTTTGTAAATTTTCAAGACACATAGAAGTAGATAGAAGTTATCCTGTACTACGGTTTTTTTCATAAAATATCTGATTTGTTCATAATAAAATAACTATTTTCTCAATATTTTTAAATATTATAAAAAACAAAAAAACTAGAAAATAAATTATAGAAATATAACTTTCTTTCTCCTCTTGTAAAACAATCGAATAAAAACATAAGCCTATCGAACTTAGATTTAACATCCTTAAAACCTATATCGTCAATTACGCCATTAGAATCTCAATCACCAACAGTTTCAGAAACAGATTAAACGTTTAAATCAAAATTTGTTGTTAATATAATTTTGAAATAACAGAAAAAAACTTCTACTATTAAAAAAAACCTAGAATTCAAAAAACCCAAGCAAAAAAAACTTGAAAAACTATTATAAAGCGTATAAAACTAGTGAAACAAATGCAAATGTCGATTTAACATGGCACCAATAATAAGATTTAATAATTTACTAAAAAATATTTACTAAAACGTTATAAAATCCGGATTCCTTTAGTTCAGAAAGAAATGTATTTAAAAAAGCTAATAAAACCGACCCTTACATTAAACAAGAACGACACATAGATAGCTCACTTTTTCAAAGATTAATGGATACAAGTGTGATAAATAAAACAGTTTTCAAGATATCAAAGCCCTGTATTAATATAAGAATTAATATATCTTTTTGTCATTATCAATCTGCGGACACCGGGACGGACAAACGGACAGACATTATCAAATCCATAAGCTAGACTTTTATATAAAAAAGTGAGCTTAAAATCAGACGTTAAGGAATGGTTAAAAAGCCAAGAAGCTTATACCTTCCATAAACAAATTAAAAGAAGATTCAAAAGAAATCCAATGTATTCTCGGTATATTGATCAATGGTGGCAAAGTGATTTAGCTGATATGAAGAATATATCAAAATATAATAAAGGATTTAAATATTTTTTAATGACTATTGACGTATTATCCAAATACGGTTGGATAATTCCAATAAAAAATAAAATTAATATTATCAACAGGCGTTATTCAACGGCTGTTTTTCCGCCTCCCTTGGCAGCTGCCAATAGATGTGGTGCCCCAATACTTCGGTAACCCTCATTTCTGATGGTTTCGACGGTTTTAGGACTCCCTAATTGAATTGCCTGTTCAAAAAGTGAACTTCGACTGAAAGTGAATTTGAATAAACTAATGGTTTTATAACCGAACGGTAGTTATACAGGTCAATGATTTATAATCGTTTTGACACCATCTCTTTTCTTTATCTCTCTTCGAGCCGAAGACCACATTTCTGCTGTAGCCCAGCAGTCAACTCTGAAAAATTATTAAAAGTCTCACCTTTGATTAACGTTTAAACAATGGATTGAGTTAAAATATTTATTTAAAGTTGTAGATTGTTACAAAATAGCGTACTTGTAATTAATAATTATATATGAAAAAATTCATTACATGTTTCGGCTATTTATATGAGTCTTATGGGAGTTATTACATATGAGTTGAATCAGCTCATATGATAATTTAACATAATTAATCCGGAATGCGTTGCTTTGGTCTGTATAATCTATTTATTGGATTGATAATGCGTTGAACTAATTAATAGATCCGTTTGCAAACATCAAAGGTTTAGTTTGTTAGATTATATATCGTGTTGAAATTATGTAAGTGGGTTAATATTGTGTAATGTGTTAGTGTTGTAATAAGATTATCATTGTTTAGGTTTGATATTATGTATTGGATTTACATTGTGTATTGGATTAACATTTTGTATTGGAATAACATTATGAATTGGATTAACATTGTGTATTGGATTAACTATGTGTATTGGATTAACATTGTGTATTGGATTAACATAGTGTATTGGATTAACATAGTGTATTGGATTAACATTGTGTATTGGATTAACATTGTGTATTGGATTAACATTGTGTATTCTATTAACATTGTGTATTGGATTAACATTGTGTAATGGATAAACATTGTGTATTGGATTAGTTGTGATTGCAATAAAATAGAATGTGATACTCGAGTATGAAACGTAACATATCCCCTCTCTCAGACTTGAGTAAGTACAATATAATTAAAATTTATTTGGTATAATATACTTTTATAAATTATATAGTACTTTCTCTTTCTTAATTGTTACTATGAAACTTCTTTAATCTTCTGACATGTACGATTTACATTTTACTCGTGAGTCCTTCTTCGCAAATTTTGTAGTTAACTGGTGATACGGTATGGTCATCTGAACTTGAATAAACCCTATGGATACCTTTTAATTGATTTAACAGCAAACTCTCCTGAGGAGCTAAGACTACGAACACGCATTTTTCCAGATGAGTCGCCTTATTCTGATCGTATAAGTCCTATAATTTATAAACCAAAATAAAAAAAAGAATTTAACTTATCAACTAAATATTTTTTAAAATGTCTCAAAATTTGAGAAAATGTATGAACAAGCTTAAAGTGATATCTTTAATAAAAAATGAAACAA
>JAQIXJ010004887.1:0-10133 GCA_034700185.1 Phthiracarus laevigatus | reverse complement strand
TGAAGAGAGGCTACGCGTCAGCAGTCTGCGACGAACACGTGGTCTACTCATCTCATTCACATTTATCAATATTATTTTTTTTATTACATAATTCATTCATTATTACATAACGATTCGTCATTGCGATCATAGAGGGCGCGCGCCGCGTGATCAGCAGACGATATTTTATTATATAACTAAATTCTAAAGTTCGCGAACGCCAGTCTCCCGTTACCCGCGAACGAGAGCTGACGTTCGATTTTGATTAACTTTTCTGTGTGCAATTTTTATAGTAAATTTAAATTAGTTTAGCGAAGTTTTTCAATCAATAGAGTTTTTCTTCGCAGTTTATTAATATTTTATGCGATAATAATCAGCAATTTATAAAATTCATTAAGTTTTAAAACATTTGTAAGTCATTAAAACAATTTATTAAAAACAGTTCATTAAAAATATTCGAAATTCATATTCATTGGGGTCTTTGACCACCAAATCGTTTGACTACCATTCCGTTACACTACATTTGGCGTCCGCTTCGCAGGATTTATTCTGTTCTTACAGAATACTTGTCTGCAATCAAATGTTTGGCAGAGGAAGATTACCAAATCGCGACAATAGAGGTGTACCACCACAAAGGTATGGTCAATCACCGCGCGAAATAGTTAATGTTCAAACCAGTGATAGTGGAAGTGATTCTGCATCTGATTACGAGACGAGTGATGATAGTTCAGGTACTGAAGTGATACCGGGAAATGCAGCTGAGATTCCAGCGCGAAATCAAAATCTTATTGCACAAATTGATGACCCACTTCAAGGTCAAGGCCAAGGCCTTGGAGTAAACGCGACGAATAGCAGACAGCGTGAGCTTCCAGAGCGAAACGTGGGAATGGATATTCCACGTGATCAGCATATCGAACAGGTATTGGATCGAGGCTTTGTTCGTGCGCCGAATGCACAATATCGACCAACGGGTCCGCCACCTGGAGGAGGTTCGGACGAAGATAACGCCGAAGAACAAGCCCTACAATATCGGTTGACTTGCATTGAACGACGTCGAGCCGTACGTCGAGCTCAGAGAGTCAGTGGCAACGCTCAAAGCAATGAGGCTGTGGCGGAACAGGTATTCAATGAGAGGCGTGAATCACTGGCCGATGGTGTTGGCCGTCCAGTGGAAACCGGACCACCGATGGGCGCCAATAACCAGTCAGTACGAGCACGTGCCCGATCACAGAGTTGCTCTGTGAGACAGCGTCATCAGCAGCCGATGGGCGATTTCCCAGCTAATGATGGTCGTCCTCAAGACTCAGAGCCTGAACTTCCAAGAGCTCAGCGCCGAAGACGTGTGTCATCGGGACGTTCGAGTCGAACTGTTGGCGAGATGAGGGACTTTGCAACCACCATAGGACAGGTATTAGCGCGAGAACTTAATACCAATTCGGCGAGACGAGTGGCTAAGCGTCACGAAGAGAGACCACCAATATTCTCGGGAAAGAAAAGTGAAGCACGCGGGTGGTTAAAGGATTATGAAATGGTCGCGTGTCATAATGGATGGGACGATGAGGACAAAGCGAGTTCAGTCTATCAATACCTAAATACCAGCAAATCATGGTTTCGTTCTGAGTTTGCGGATTACACTCCCACGTGGACTTATTTTAGAGATTCATTCCTTAAATCATTTGACATAACTAATAATTCAATGATTAGCTTTGTTGATTTAGCCACGATGCGGCAAAACATAAATGAATCTGCGGTTTCATATTTAGATAAGATCTCTGATCTTTGTACACAAATTGATATAACTTACACTCGTGACGACCAACTTGAAATCGCCAAACGAGGTTTGCGCGCATATGCTAAGAGTGCCATCGCTGCTATTAAAGATTTTCCACAAGCGCGCGAAGTATTAAGAATTCATGATGAAATAGAACAAGAGAAACGACAGTTTCTACAAACTCGAAATCGCGGCGATAATCGAAATCTGCCTAATAAACCAAATTTTAAGAAAGTTGAAAATGAACAGAATCAAAATTTAACTAATTTACCGTCAGCTCCAAGACAGAGGGGAAACGTAACATTACAACCAACTTGTTTCAATTGCGGTATTAGAGGACATTATATGAGAGAGTGTACTGCTCCAAAAGACAATAAAAGGATTACGGAAGCCCAGAGACGCGTTGCTGAGATACGCAAAGGCAACGTTGCAGTTATAACCGAAGAGGAATTGGTATCAGACTCTTTTGGTGAACCAATAAATGACGATAATGAAGAACTCGATATCGATGATGAAACTTTACTAGAGTTCTCCGCACTTTCTATGGATGACACAGATTTACTAACGTATAGCGGATTTAATGCGATTCTTACAGAAGTCGAAACACCCATCGCTTCTGTCGGACCACCAGCGAGGATGGACTTCACACTTGTCCCCATAATGAATATTCGCTTTGATAAATATTCATGTCTTGCATTGATCGATACTGGAGCCTCCGTTAGTGCTGTCCAACCGGCACTTGCTACTCTTACTGGCTTAAGAGTTAGACCATGGACTGGTCGTAAGTTACGAGCGGCCAATGGAAGCCCAATTGAACCAATTGGTGAGATTGAGGCTGAGATCGAATTACTTGGAAAATGCATAGTTTTAACTATAGCCGTAATGCCAGATATTACTTCACATGTGATACTCGGTAATGATTTTCATACTGCAATGGATGTGATAATAATTTGTGGCACTAAACAAATCGGATTTCGCGAAACTGTTATCGAAAAAGGACTTCCAGAACCACCATCTAATTACGAACCGAATAATAAACTCCAAACATGGGTAAACAATCCGCCTAATAGAGGCATTGCTATTCCAAAAATAGAAGAAATTAGTAAAATAGTTAAGACAACAAAGAAAAGAGGCAAACCTGGAATACCACAGTCAGTAAAAACGACGACTCCGGGTATCATTGAAAATATAGCTTCCATTATTCCAATTATCGAACCCGATGTAACAAAACTCGAGAACTTTGCCATAATGGCTGAAACTTTATTAATACCACCGATGGGATTGAAAGCCATCCGTATATTATGGAATACTGATGGTTATGGATATTTACGAGTTGCAATTGCTCCACAATATGAGAAATTGTTCATCATTGATGAAGGCATAATGGAATCGAAACCTCAAGAAGGATTCGTATTAATTCGAAATATTACTCACGAACCACAGCAGTTGTATGCGTGTCAACAGATCGCATCCATTGAAGAAATAGCTGAAGATGATATGGGAGATAATGTTCCATTTGAACTTGACGAAAGCGATGATATCTGTCTGGTCATACCTGACGATGAACCAGAAGAAGTGGTTAAACCCATACCAGATTGCGATCTTCCAAAATATTTTAAGACCGGTCCCCAATTAACTGATGTGGAACGACAACAATTGCTAAATCTATTGATTAAACATCGATCTGCCTTCCAATTTCCTGGTGAACCATACGGTAAAATAGATTGTGTTACGCATCACATTGATACAGGAGATAATAAACCAATCTTCTGTCCTCCTCATCGCGTCTCACCTGAAGACAGAAAACATATTGAGCGAGAAGTTAAACGATATTTAAAAGAAGGTTTGATAAAGGAAGTTAAATCTCCATACGCCAGCGGTGTCGTCTTAGTGCGCGGCAAGAATGGTAAAACTCGATTCTGCGTAGATTATCGTAAGCTTAATAGCATTACCAAAGATGAAGTATTCCCAATACCGTTGATAGAAGAAGGTTTGGCAATATTATCTGGAAATGACACCTTCTCAACCATGGATGGAGCGTCAGCCTATTGGCAAATATTAATGGCATTAGCAGACATATTAAAGACTACATTCATAACTCATATGGGAACTTACGCCTGGCTTGTTATGCCATTTGGTCTAAAAACAGCACCGTTTACTTGCGCGAGAGCTATGCTCATCATCTTTGACGGATTAAACCGGAAAATCTGTTATGTATACTTCGACGACATTGCAACAATGAGTAAAGGTTTTAAAGCTCAATTAGAACGACTCGAACAGATTCTTCAGAGATGTATTCAGTTTGGTTTAAAGCTCAATCCCGAAAAATGTAAATTTGCATTCTCCACTATAACATATTTGGGACATGAAATCAGTGGCGAAGGCATCAGACCAGATCCGGTCAGAGTTGAGCCCATACGACAGTTACCAGAACCAACTAACGTTACTGAACTCCGAAGCGCTATTGGATTGTTCTCGTTCTATAAACGGTTTGTTCATAACTTTTCTGCATTAGCCGCGCCATTGTTTTCACTTCTTAAGAAAGATGTCGATTATGTATGGACTGAAGCTCAGTCCTTCTCATTTAAATATCTTAAACATCTCCTGATGTGTACTCCAATACTCGGGCATTTTGATCCTAATAAACGTCACGAAATACGTACTGATGCCTGTGGTTATGGCATTGCGGGAGAATTGATTCAATACACAAACGATACTCCACAGTTAATTCATTGTGTGAGTCGCACATTAACCAAAGCCGAGAAAAACTATGCCATCAGCCATCTTGAATGTTTGGCAATAGTATACAGTGTTCAGAAATTTCGACATTATTTACATGGTATTAAATTTGTAATTAAAACCGATCATCACGCTTTATGCCAACTGTTGCGAATCAAAGATCCATCAGGAAGACTCTGCAGATGGTCACTGCGAATGATGGAATTCGATTACACTGTCGTTTATAATAACGGGAAGAATCATTTAGACGCCGATTGTCTATCCAGATCACCATTAAATGTCAAAAATATTGAGACACCAGAAGTTGATATACCGTTTCTGGCCATAATTCATGAGCCGATATCTGAACCCATAAATATTAAGTCCGCACAACAAAACGATAAATTTTGTAGCGATATAATCGAATTGATACGCGATGTTTCACAATCACAAAGAAAGCGAAGACGTATGCTCAAACGATATCGAGAATTCGGTGATATCCTATATAAACGTGTAATAGTAGATAAAGAAGCCAGATATCTCATTGTTATACCTGAAACACTGCGAAAATCAATACTCGAAGCGTGTCACGATCATCCAACAGCCGGTCATTTAGGCGTCGCTAAAACATTCGGCCGAATACGTGAACGTTTCTTTTGGAAAGGATTTTACGGTGAAACTCTGGATTATGTCAAAAGCTGTGATTCGTGCCAACGCCGAAAAATATCGGCCACTAAAGGACAAGGCCTATACACACCAATTCCAGTCACCAATCGAATATTTGAAACTTTTAGCGTCGACTTATTGGGACCATTGACTGAATCGGATGGTTATAAGTATTGCGTGGTTGCTATGGACGCGTTAAGCAAAACTGTTGTCATAGAACCCATCCGAACGTGTACAGCAGATGACGTATTAGATGTGATTATGCGCAAAGTAATATTAGTATATGGCATACCAGTAGAACTACGGTCTGATCGTGGAACTAATATAAGCAGCACATACTGCAAACAATTTTATGAATCGATGGGAATCAAATTAGTCACATTTCACCCACAATCTAACGGACAGGTAGAAAACTACAATAAGACATTAGGTGCTTCTTTAGCACAATACTACCAACAGTATGGTGAATGGCATACGTTGTGTCCATATTTGCAATTCGCTCATAATACTGCTGAACATACTGTAACCAAAATGTCACCATTTTATATAATGTATGGAGAATTACCGCGAATACCTATTGAAGGCCAATTAAATGCGCCGCGTTTAACAGAATTGGAAAATACGTTTACCGGCACTGTTCAAGAAAAATTAAAAATTTTATGAAAAATAGCACAAGAGCGCATATTTGAGTCTCAAATTAAAAATAAAGACAGAAGTGATCTGCATAAGCGAATCGCTACCTTTGAAATTGGCGACGAAATCCTGCTTTTCCAACCAGAAGTAAAGAAAACTAAAGGTGGAAAACTTAAGAACCGTTACAGTGGGACTTGGATTATCAATGAACAAGTCTCTAATAATAATTACAGAGTTATGTCCAAACACGGACCGTTTCGTACTGATATTGTCAATGTAGACAGAATGAAGAAATATTTCCCAAGAAATCCAGACGGCGGCGAAATAATGTACAAAAGTGTCAGTCAACAATACGACGGCGATTGTGAAACTAAAGAGCATCACCGCTCAAATTGGGTAAAATATTTACGTAAACCCGCCACAAGAGATGCAATTAATCAGTATGACGAAAATAATATCACGCTATTAGAGCCACCAATTCCAGATATTACAGGTGTGCGACGAAGTTCAAGGGCAAAACGCCCAAATCCTCGTTATCTATAAAACGAAATTTATTAACAGTCATAACACAATTCAATTTATTATTTAAAATTTCATTTCATAACCATTTATAAAATACTTACGTAAATATGCAGCCGATGTTAGGCGCGATTTCTTATATGTAAAAGCAATAAAAATTTATTACTACAGAACTCGTTTATATAAGAAGCATAACTAATTGCCTAAACTTAGAAAACCAGTTAACGCACAAACAATGCATTAACGCTCTCACTGTTAGATTCACTAAAATTTCTATAACCCATAAATAATAATCTTAAATAAACGTCTTTCCTTTGGACTTCAAACACCACTCTGTGATACCGCGTTCTCACGAATAATCAATTGATTGGTTAACACCAGCAACGAATCAACAATTAAATTAAATTATAATGACACCCATTATTAGCAGTAACCACTTACGCATGCGAAACATCGTAACATAATCGTTAGTTCGAGAGATCTTGTCCTCTGATATCCACAACTGATTCGAAACTACTCTCAGAGACTCATACTTAACCACGAGAGTAAAAACAAAATTAAGATATTTAATTATACAATTATATACACACCACGTTTTAGTATTTTTATATACATTGATTAATTAATTACCATACGTACTATTTGGAAAGTAACCGATACTGCGCAGCAGTTCTGAATCATAACGCGCAATGTTTATACGTTCTGTGAGCAAACGAAATACGATCGCAATACCAAAATTTCGCATTATTTTGTGCTTCAAATGTAATATTCATTTTATTTTAATGAGTGAACGCGATTCAAAGCTATCTGCGGAAGAGAATAGAGTTATTAATTATTTAAATAGTGTGATTCAACCCACTCCTGAGCAAAGACATCAATTGCATCAGTTAGCTGTGCGTCAAAAAGCAGTTTATACGGAGTGTGATCAAATTATACGCGATTACGCTCAAATTCAAGACGAAATTTGTAACGCACCTCAGCTACACATTGCCAGTGAAGTGTTAGCGCCATATATAACAATGAGTAATTCCGGTTCCAGCGATTCAGGCGGAAGTCGACCGCTAGTTATCAATGAGACAATAATTCCACCACAATCGGAAACTCCTGAAATTACGGAACAAATGGATTTAATTACGTTAGACTCACCGCCAAAAGAATCAGTCGAACCAACAACAACGATGAATAATCAAACACGACCATCAATTATTCATTACGGAACCACTTCTTCCAGTACTACCGCTATTAACGTGACTAAAACCGATTCATCGATTAATGTATCTGTAAAAGAAGTGAAGAAACATATTAACTATTATGAACGGGAAATATCTTTACCATCAAATAATGAAGTGTTGGAATCATACCACCAAAATACGTATAAAGCTGGAAGTGAAGTGCCGCTACCGATACGCTTAAGCCTTCTGGACACTCAAAATGATAATATTGATTTGAGTAAAGCCGCCAAAGACCAGGCAGAATATAATAGAATTTGTGCAAAACACTGCCAAGAAGTTACAGCTTTACGAAACTTCCCACCACTTAAGATATTACCCACGAGTACCATCACATCAGCTGAACAAATTAGTGAGTTCATCACCACATCACATCAATTGGGATTTCAACCGCTCACTATTTTCGATATCAATGGTTCTAAAAGAAAAATTGGAGCGAAAACAACATCAATTACGTTAGTCGATATGGAGGAAAACATTGAACCGCGTGATCCCCGAAAACGACCACGAATGCAAATAATGGGAGAACAAGTCCCAAAAGCTGATTTACCTGTTCCTAAATTCGATAAGGAACCCGTTCAATCCACACTCGTATTTCCTCCTGAGATGGATGAACCAGTAGTTCGCCCTAAAGTTTGGAATAAGGGCCCACTTAACAGACGACCCGACGTTCCAACTAAACCACTGAAGATTCGTCCACCAAAGCGTGACACCGAAGTGGTCAATATTGAAAGCGATAATGAAGTTGAAGGACGCGAAGCTACTGTCGATCCACCGATAACGTTTAAAGAAGTGGTCGGATATGTGACTATAGACGATCGAGTACCAGAATACGATGAGCGAACTGCCAGCGAATATAATCCGATCTTCGCACCATTTTTACATAATTATTTGACCTCTGGTCCTGTTCGCGTCTTTGAAAATGCTCTCACACTCCGACCTATTCGTGAAAATGATTCTGTGGCTGCACAAGATCGTAAGCATAAAGACTTACCCACCACTTACACTGCTAAGCAATTATTCATTACTAATGACGATTGGCCCATATGCTCAATTTGCCACAACTATGCGATATCACCAGCTATTTGTAAACCACTAAATCAAACAGTAGTTGGACCAATGGCTCGTACATCTCATATAGCTTGTGCTAATTGTGCCAAATCTCTATGGAAAAGTAAGAAAAGTTTCAGAGTTTCATGTCCTACTTGTAGAGAAGGAGAATACATTTTCGATAATCTGGAATCAATACCTGAAAATGCATGGTATTTCTATAATACCATTTACCGAAGCTGTCCAGGAAAGTGTGGTCAATTCATGTGTTATGCGGCATATCAATTCCATGCCTGCCCGAACCGATCAATTGAGTCACCGATTGCCCATCCATTAATTCGAGATGAATGGATACGTGTTGACACTTATCAGGCTTCAATTAATAGAAACAAAAAGAAATATGAAAATGAAGCAGTTATTAAAACTAAATTATGCGAACGACAATTACATGTATTGCGAACTCAATTGGATAAAGCAAATACCGAAATTCACGCCTTGCGCACTGCTGCTGCTCATTCAATACCATTAAGAATTGGAACTCCGAATAGGGCCGTAACTCCAATTCAAGTTCAACCGAGAACTCCGCCACTACTTAATATACAGAGAACCGAACATAAACGAATCGTGTCACCGATAAAGTCTACTATAGTGGAACCGACTAAAACTGGTGACACTACGAATTGGCAACGATTATATTATCAAGAAAGTCGTGCTCGAGAAGCAGTAATAAGAGAATACCGTACAAAATATAATGACTTTAAAAGAATAAACGATCGCTTCAAACACATGGCTGGTATTTCTGAAACGGAAAATACGCGATTAAAAAGAGAAATGACAAAACAATCAGCAGAAATCGAAATATTACAAACCCGAATCAATGAATTAACTCTGCAAAACGCGAGCGGTAGAACATTAGTGAGACGATCAACGAGTGAAGAAGAACCCACTGGTCATTCGCGCCCAACCATGGCAGCTGTTTTTAAACCAGTACCAAAAATTGCTCCGAAACCTCCAGCGTGTGGATTCGCGTGTGTGGATAAAGTAGGAAACACTAAAATAAATATAAGACAAGCAACACTTCATTTTAAGAATCGAGCTGCTCTTACCGATATGTATGACCAAGAAGACTGTTCAGTCCGTGAATTAGAGAATATGGCTACTACTATGGGAGCAAATCTTCGAACTACGAAAAATAAAAATGGAAAACATATGATTGTTTATTTCGAGTATAGAATAGTAGCGTCAGACATAGACAGCCAAAAATTTAAACCAAGTATTGGAGATGGAGAGCGAAGAATCAGCTCATTTAGTCGACACGTTGCTCCACACTTCACAGTACTTCCTGTTAGTGCGATAAGACAAAGTGAAGTAATTAACATAAATGTTCAAACTGGAGACGAAGAATTCAATAATATCGATTGGAAGGAAGCAGTTCCGGCGATTGGAGCTATCCTTCATCGGGACGATGACTTACCTCTGTGAACGGGGAAATGAAGAGAGGCTACGCGTCAGCAGTCTGCGACGAACACGTGGTCTACTCATCTCATTCACATTTATCAATATTATTT
>JAQIXJ010004886.1:0-10137 GCA_034700185.1 Phthiracarus laevigatus | reverse complement strand
AATTTGTTCACTGAATTGAAATCATTGAAATTATCATCAAATTATTTTGGATTATTCACATTGGAATTAATCAAAAATTGTAAAAAAATAACGCGATTAAAACTCGTATTCATTTCCAGTGAATTTGTTATTAATATCAGTGATTATTTGCCTAATTTAACTGTTATTATATACAGAAATCGTAGTATTACTGATAAAGCAATTAATGAATTCTCAAAATTAAAGAAATTAGAAATTTTGGAGATATCAACTGATGAGTATTCAAAAATAAGTCGCGAACAGATGTCTAATGTACTAGAAAACTGTGAACATTTCAAGTCATTTATATTCAATTCGTGTACACAAATCAAAACAGAAACAATTTCGATATTAATAGAAATGGCAAAACGTCGACCGCATATAAATTTTAACCATCGTTTCTACAATTGTTTAATAAAAATTGTACTTATTAATCAATCACTTGATATTATGCCAAACAATTTAAATTTACGTATATTCACATTTGCATTATAATAAGGATGTGATATTTTGTTGATAAAATAAACGGTTCTCGTATTTTTGTTGTTATTTTGTTATAAATATTCAAGTCTTTTGTTGAAACTAAAATTTTATTATTGCTTAATCTAACGTTATTATTGTGTTTCAGTCTACTTTTGACTGGACAAAGGGTTATTCTAAAAGAGTATCAAAATTTTTATAATTTTGATTTTTGTTGAATTTTCTTGCTCAACTATTTAAAGGTGAATCTTAAACTTATAGATTTAAATCATAGTTACCCAAGTAGGGTGCTTGCACAGTGTTGACCACCTAGAATTATGGAAAAAGTATAAAAACTACTTACTTGAATCATGAATCAATTAAGAATTAAAATTCAAAACTTTCATTAATTTCTTCACTTATATTTACTAATAAAACATCAAATTAACTGAATTTTCAAAACATGTAAAGTGGCAATATATGTTCATAAAATAATTATTTAACAAGAACACCAAGTTTTTAACATTATTTTTAACAATACTTAAATGACTTTATTTTCTAATAAACAAATAAAGTACTTTAAATAAATATGAATTAATATTTGCAACAAGTTCTATCACAATTCTATTATATTATTATCGTTAAAAACTCTATCAATCATCTCTAAAATGTTTTTATAATATAGAAAACATATTTCGACATCACATCGTGCAGCGTAAGCATCAGTTGTCAAAACACTCAAAGTCAAGGAAATATATTGTTCAAGTTTAAATGACAACTTTTGAGGTTTTAGGCTTAATTTAAAAATTAATAATTTGAACACATGGCTTAATTATAAAAGTAATTTTTTTGTGAAATTTTATACGCAATATATTTTCATTCAAAATATGACACAACGATTCAAATATGAATTTCATGACCTAACAAAAGCCTAAGTATAAAACCTAAATATATGTAAATAAATCCTAAGTATTCGTTTTCAATGATTAGTAAATAAAGTTTAGTAAATCTATATACTGGCTAATAAAAAAATGTTAAAGTCATTATTGTCGCGGCCTTAATAATAAATAAACGTATTTATTGCATTCAAAATTATTATTGAATCTTTTGTTGTAATTAAAATAATGGACATAATCTCGTAATAAATTATTATCAGTCATTTACTTCTCTTTTTCATATAGAATTTTTGGTAAAAGTATTGAAGTCGTGGAGTTTTAAATTTATTTTATTTATTAGATTTAACTTAGTGAATAATTTTAAAGTGTAGAGTGCGGTTGTAGCAATGTTCACAAATACAGGTTACTGATTCTCTTTAGAAAATTATCTCATTGTACTAATGTAAAAAGTAGTGTTTGTAAAAGCGTGCTCAAACAGAAATTGTCCCATATTTGTTTAAATATTTTAAAAAAAAAATTTTATTTTATTTTTAACTATGTTTGTATATTTAATTGCTATTCAATATTATGCTTAAGTTGCGTTTATAGAGTTCATACGTATAGTGCAAAACTATCGGTACAAACTCTAAAAATTTTTGAAAATTTATTATAGAAAAATTAAAGTAGATATCTACCTAAAACTTTCACAAAACTTTAGCATAGATTGTATGTATTCAAACCTGTTTTAAACACAATTTTAGCGCAAAAGGTATTGTTTTTATTTTGTTAATTGTTCAGTACAAAAATGTCTGAAATAAACAATAGGATTGCACTTAAAGTTTTATATGATCAAGGCATCAAAAATGTTCGAAAACTCCAAGATTTGACAAACATACCTCGCCAAACAATCTACACTAATTTGAAGAAATTTGATCGAGGAATTGGAGTTTTACGAGCAAAAGGAGTCGGGCGCCCAAAAAAGTTAAGTTCCAATGATAAGCGCAGACTTACTCAGTTGGCTAATAAAAACCCGAAATGGTCAGCAACAAGAATCGGTGTAGTTGCAAATAAAAGAGGAAGCCCTTCTGTGTCCCGATGGACAATTTCACGCGCTTTAAATGAGTCGGGCCTATATCAATTTGAGCCGAAAAAAGTACCGCACTTAACCGAAACTCATATCAAAAAACGATTAGAATGGTGCCGTAAATATAAAAATATTAATTGGAACAGCGTTATATTTACCGACGAATCAAGATTTCAACTTTTCAAGTATAGTTGCAAAGTGTGGAAACGGGAAAGACCGAATCAAATGGTTCAAAAGTTTTTGCCTTCATTTATGGTTTGGGGAGGCATAAGTTCGCGCGGAACAACTGAATTAGCTGTTGTTAAAGTCATTATTAACTCCGAAAAATATCAGCTAATATTAAACGAAACTTTAATTTGTGACATGAATGTCTTATTTCCGGACGGATGGTGGCTTATGCAAGACAACGCGTCTTGTCACACGTCAAAAGCTACTAAAAATTTTTTTGACGACAATCAAATTAAAGTAATTGAATGGCCGCCTAATTCTCCTGACCTCAATCCCATTGAAAATGTTTGGGGAATGATTAAACTCAAGATTTCAAGAGAAGAATCGGTAAATTTAGAAACTTTTAAAGCAGCAGCAATGAATATTTGGTCATCACTCGGTCCAGAAAAACTAGAGTGTTATTTCAAATCTATGCCTACCCGTCTTGAAAAATGTTTGGCGGCCAATGGGGCGACAATTAAACATTAAATTTATTTGAATTATAAAGTATAGACTATAATTAAACTATTTAAAATATTAATTTCATTTTATACTTTTTGGTTTTATAAAAATTAAAAAAACAGTTTGTACCGATAGTTTTGCACTATACGTAGTAATTAAAGTTATGGTTTTAACCAGAAATCAACGCATTTTTATTTGTGTGCAAAAATTGAAAAAAAAATAATTAGTATAAAAAGTTGTGGAATTATTTTTTCAAAAATTTAATAGAAAAATTTCAGCTAATCTGCATGGATAATTGTTCAAGATTTTCAACAAACAGGAAGTGTGGAAAACAAAAAATATGTGTGCAAATATCAGTTTTAACGCCTTCAAAATTAAATGGACTCAATAAAAGTTTTGAAAACAGCCAAAAATTATCCTTGAAAATCATATATCAAGAACAAGAAAATCATCGTACCATAGATGCGCTACAATTCTTGGACTTAAAGCTTGTAAAATCACAACTGTACAAGAATTAAAGTTAATAGATTTTGAAAAAGAGTTAAATACTGCAAATGGTTTTTAGGTATTTTTTAATTTTTTTTGATTTTTTTTAAATTTTTTTAATTTATATATTTATATTCCAAGTGACGAAGGTTGGTTTCATTTATCTGGCACTGTCGTTACAAATTTCACCAGAATTTGGGCCTCAGAAAAACCAAGAGAAGAATCACAAAAATCATTATATCCTCTTAAAATTTTGGGCCTAGTGTGGCGTATCTCGAATTTATGGCCTAATTTTTTCGACAAAAGAAATTCTGATTAATATATCACACATATCAATGAGTTTATTGAGTTTTTGGATGAATATTACATCGATAACTGCATTTTTCAACAAGGGGCTCGAGCCTTCACCTCTCGTAAAACTGCAGTTTACTTAAAATCTTGTTTTGCAAGTAGATTAGTCTCTTAAATGTCCTGATCTTGCTTTTCTTGATTTTTATTTGTGGGGTTTTTAAAAAAATAAAGTTTACTCACCACTCCCTAATAATTTAAACTCCTAAAAACTAAACATTATTAATCTAGTAATTTAAAGTGGAAAAATCGAGAAAAGTCTGTTTTGAATATTTGAATCTTCTAAGTCCTAAGGACTATAAGGTCATTAATGAAATTTATAACATTAAACAAGAAACTTTAATAAAAGTTTCTAAAAATACGTGTAAACTATGTTTGGAAAACAATGCAAATCATTTCCAACAATTAATGTAATTTTAATTTATCAAACACTACTTCTTTATTTATAATAAAATATTGTGAACATTAGCTGTAATTTATCAAACAAAAATGTATAAATCAGTTATCTATACTCAATTGCATTCACTTTTTCGTGGGATTATCTGTATATAGTTCAGCATTGTGTTAAATTTATTAAATTTTTAAGTTATGCCTAAAACCTCAAAAGTTGTCATTCAAACTTGAACAATATATTTGAGATTGTTTTGACAACTGATGCTTACGCAGCACGGTAAGACGTCTTAAAATGTTTTGCTATTATAAAAAACATTTTATTGATGATCGATAGTTTTATCTGTAAAAATATAATAGACTAGAAATAAAGCCCACATTCGGTGGTGGGAGTATATCTTACACTACGCAATTGAGAGGCATAACGCGTTATTCATTTATTATATGCATATAGGCGTCCATAGTTTGTGAAAGTGTATTCAAAAGTATTGAATGGGACATAACTTTTGATATAAAAATGAAATACGCTCAAATGCCTTTCAATTGCGGAGTGTATGGTGTATATTGACTAGTTTACGTTTGAATTGGAGTAGGAGTCTACTTAAAAAATATTTATCTGCAGTGTTTCCCATATAACTTCTGCATCCAGTACTTCAACCTATTGCCCATCCCATTGATTAACCCCTCATTTAACTTCGCTCTATGATCTTAGTTATGAGTCGAAAAGTATTTCTAATCCGATCCCTACACGCCCAGTCAGGATTGTACCCATCAATGCGAGACTCAGTTTTACAAACTGAGCTTAAAATATGTCAAAGTTAAAGACTTTGTGTTCTTGTTATTTAATTATATTTTGAACACATATTGCCACTTTACATGTTTTGAAATTTCAGTTAATTTGATGTTTTATTATTAAATATAAGTGAAGAAATTAATGAAAGTTTTAATTTTAATTCATAATTGATTCATAATTCAAATAATTAGTTCTGATGCTTTAAAAATTATAATAAGTGATAAGATTTTTTGTTTATATAAAACGGTGAATATTAACAACAAAAAAAAATCAAAGTATGGTTTTAAAACAAATTATTGAAAATTTGCATTTTATTGACAAAATTTATGCATTATTTGATTCTTGATAGAAAGTTCAAAATTTTTACCCAAAAAAAAATATTGTCAATCAAATCTATAAGTTTAAGAGTCACCTTTAAATAGTTGAGCAAAAAATAACAAAAATCAAAATTATCAAAATATTGATAATCTTTTAGAATTTTGTAAATCTAAGAATAACCATTTGTCCAGTCAAGTGTGGACTGAGACACAATAATAACGTTAGATTAAGCTATAATCAAAATATTGTTTCAACAAAACACTTAAATTTTTAATACAAAATAACAACAAAAATACTGGAATCGTTTAAACATCCACATCCCTATTAATAATGTGAATCTGATCGCGTGGATATACGTAGATTTAAATTGTTTGGCATACTATCCATTTATTGATTACTAAGTTTGACTCTTACTAAACAATGGTTGAAACAATGGCGAAAATTAATATGTGGTCGACATTTTGCCATTTCTATTAATTTCGATATGGTTTCCGTTTTGATTTTTGTGCACTAATTGAATTTAAAAGACTTGAATCGTACACAGTTTTCCAGTAAATTAGACATCTGTTCGTGAGTTATTGCTGAACTGAAGTTATTAATTGAAGAAATTTCCAAAATTTCTAATTTCTTTAATTTAGCGAATTCATTCATTGCTTTATCAGAAATATCATGACTTCTGTATTTAATAACAGTTAAATTAGGCAAATAATCACTGATTTTATCAACAAATTCACTGGAAATGTATTCGAGTTTTAAACGCGATAATTTTTTACAATTTTTGAGTAACTCCACTGTCTTTGAATCGTGGAGATCAATTGAAGCTAATTTAAATGATTTCAATTCAGTGAACAAATTAATAGAATTAAGTAATTCATTATGATCTCTATGGATATACAGATTAAAATCAGTTGGTAATTCATCAGATTCAGAACCGTAATATGCTTTTATATCCAATCCTAAATACTTTAATTTACTATTAACCGCTAAGAGCTTCAAACCTTCGTAAATAACGGATAAATCGCATTTACGAAATTTATCGTATAACTTCAATGAAAAATTTGTTAATTTGTTTAGTTGCCATACTTGTAACATAAAATTGCAACAATCATTGTTTCTTATTATTATATGAAATACTTGATTTGAATTGCTATAGTCCTTTATGAACTTATTCATTCGATTGTCATCCATATCTATCAAATTATTTCTGACTTCAAGTAAATTAGGTAATAATATATCGTCATTAGTGTTATTCATCCAATATTTTAATCGAATATTTTTAATTGACTTAACATTAGGACAATAACTAAGTAATTTGTTATAATCCAATTGTTGGCTTTCATGAAAACGGATGCGTTGTAAAGTTGGTCCAAATTTTTTACCAAATTCTTCCAAAATATTATTTGGTAATTCTGTACGACTGTAGATATTTGTTTGAAACGATACCAAACCATTACAATTATCATTAATAATGCGCAATAACTCTTCAATTGCCATAAACGAATGATCTTCTATTTTAATATAATTAATGTTTGGACATTTCTTCAAAACTTGTTCAAAAGTAATTTTATTTTCAACGATATAAGGTTTAAATGGTAGCGAATTCATTGTCTCATTTTCATATAATTTTGTTGATTCCAACACGTATTGCTTATTGAATATCAATCGTTTCCATTGCTTTGAAACGCATTCAAATTGAATTTTCTGTTCAAATGACAAAAATCGTAATATGTGTTCACACAAATCATCGCCAAATCTTTGAAAACAGTTACGATTATAACCACACTTTTTAGTATCAGATCGATTGTAACCCATTTTATATTCATTCATATTCGAATTATTTAGACAATATTAGGAGTAATTCAGCGAAGAATGAGTATATGATAGAGATGTGGGTGTAATTGACTTGGACTCGTTTGTGGATATTGTATCGAATGTTGACAATAACTTTTAAAGTTTGAATTTCCAAAATTTAGCCAATGATTAACGAAAGTTGAATCACAACAATACAGTGCAAAGTTAAGTGATAATCAATAATCACACATTCATAGTATAGTTCACTTTTTATATGTTTATTCATATCGTAAGTCACAAGTATTAGATAAACAAGTATAAGATAAAGTTTTTTGTGCAGTCTTTTTTAGTCATAAATTATGTCCAATAATATAGTAAATAGCCATTATTCGTAACTTTTCGATTTTCAATTATAATTAAAAATAAATGTTTAAAACAGTTTCTTTTGTTTTTTATGTAAATGTATTGATTTTGTTATTATTTTTTTGTGCATCTATTTTTGGATTAATGTTTTGGGGCCCTAAAAAGGGCCGTTTTGACATCAATCGTTTTCTATAAAAATAAAAAATTGGTTAATTTTTTGAAATAAAAATATTAAATAATAAAAAGGAGGGCGGGTGCACGTTCTATGACTATCCACCAGGGTGCCTAGTCATAGTCCACCGGAATTACTTTATATGGCACTCCGGCATGGTCTGATATTTTGTATAGTGGGGAAGATAAAAATAAAAAATAAAAAAGGTGACCCTATACCGGGCCACCTGGTTATACCTTATATCAAAAAAAAACGTGAAAATAATTATTTAATTACGGGGAAACCATAATTCAATTTCGTCGATCTGAAAAAAATTAATTAATAATTCAAAACTTAAACTATATTTAAGTAAGGGTGTGGGTTGGGATAGGTATTTATATTAAAAATTTATTTAAAAAAATTAATATTTTTTAAGTAAGGGAATAGGTTGGGATAGGTTTTTATAATGAAAAATTATTAAAAAATATTATATTTTAAGTAAGGGAGTGGGTTGGTATAGGTATTTATATTAAATATTTTATGAAAAAAAAATAATATTTTTTAAGTTAGGGATTAGCTTGGAATAGGTTTTAATAATGAAAAATTATTAAAAAATAATAATATCTTTTAAGTAAGGGAGTGTGTTGGGATAGGTTTTTATATAGAAAAATAATTAAAAAATATTAATGTTTTATAAGTAAGGGAGTGGGTTGGGATAGGTTTTAATATTGAAAAATTTCTAAAAAATAATATTAAATTTTAAGTAAGGGAGTGTGTTGGGATGTATTTAAATTAAAAACTTACATCATTCTGGACAAAGCAAGAGCAATATCGACTTCGAGGATCTTCCTCTTCTCCACAAGAAAAGCAAACTGTACGAGTGCTATTTGATGTAGCACTGTAGTCTACCAAATGTCCGTAGCCCCTACGTCTATTGTTTGATTTTCCAATACTTCTTGATACTATTGGGCTAGTAAACACATTTTGAATTTCGCGCATTAAGAAGTCGACCTCTGGTGGACTTGATCTGTTATTAACCGAAGCATCTAGCCTCTCAAAAAAGTTTTGCTCGCCATTATCGTTCCACGGACAAGCCACTTTAATTTCTTGTTCAGGTACTGCAGAGCTATTTAGAGGCCAAATACCAGATTACCGGAAACCGTTCTTTGCATAATCTGGTTTTATGCGATGCCACGCATCTCGGAAAAGCTGAGCAAATAACTCTTTTCGCATCTTTGGCTGTTGCTTATCCAAAACTTGCGACCAGAACTTTTTAAGAGGACCAAAAAAAGCAATATCTAAAGGCTGCAAAATGTGAGTTGAATGTGATGGCAAGCAAATCAAGTGTACATTATGTTCACGAATTGCATTCCAAGCATCAAACGATGTATGGGATTTGTGTCCATCAATCTCATGATAATAAGGACCTGTATAACCTATCGGAGCATTTAATTTTGCATGAGGCACGAATACAGTAATTAGCCAATTAACAAAGTTTTTAGTGTCCATCCAACCATTGTTTGAATTACTATAGTATGCTCCATCCCAAGTACGCCATTCATTTTTTACTCCCCGCTTTGCCTTAAAAATTATGTATGGAGGCATGTACACACCAGAAGCTAAATAAATAACAAAAGAGCATTACAAAGACATCAACAAAGACTAATCTATTACCGTTGCAACAAATATTGACAGTTGTATACTCCCGATTATTTCCATCAACAAGCCTGTAAAACTTGCGTGAACCACGAGCTGCTAACACACACTTATCTAAAGGGGCTGAGCAAAATCCTGCCTCATCAGCGTTCCATATTACGTCAGAACAGGCCCCGTTTTCGAGTACGTCAATGAGCAAATCATAAAAACAATCCAGTTTTTCTCTTGTCATTGAATCAACTCGCAAAACACTTAAGGCTTTAGCTTTACGAAGTGAAAGTTCTTGCTTATGGCGCGATATAAATCTTCCGATTGTGCGGTCACTAGGTCCATCAGTATATTAAAAATAAACACCAAGTTATTAAGTTAATATTTGTAAAAATACTCTGTTAAAAAATATTAACATTTTTTAATATTTTTTTAATATAAATATCTATACCAACCCACTCCCTTACTTAAAAATAATTAATATTTTTTTAATATAAATATCTATCCCAACCCACTCCCTTACTTAAAAATTATTAATAATTTTTTAATATTTTTTTAATATAAATATCTATCCCAACCCACTCCCTTACTTAAAAATTATCAATATTTTTTAATATTTTTTTAATATAAATATCTATCCCAACCCACTCCCTTACTTAAAAATTATTAATATTTTTTAATATTTTTTTAATATAAATATCTATCCCAACCCACTCCCTTACTTAAAAATTATCAATATTTTTTAATA
>JAQIXJ010004885.1:0-10138 GCA_034700185.1 Phthiracarus laevigatus | reverse complement strand
AATTAATATAATTGTAGCTATCATTTATGTACGTATTGTTAATGCTATTAACGTTGTTTAACATGGAATTAGTAATACTTATGTTGCTTACTGTTGGGTTGTTAAATACCGAATCTTTCACTATATTATTATTATAAGTTACGTTTGCTATGCTTTGGTCGTTCATTGTGCAGTTAGATATAGAAACGTTTTTTCGCACAAATTTCGATTGCGTAATATTTTTAGCCACCAATTGTTGAATCGAAGTACTATTAAACGTTATATACCGAGAGTTTGCGTTTGTTAACTACGTTATTGTAATATTAGAGCCGATAAATGATCCAATATTTACCGATGAATATTGCGCAGAAAAGTATTTGAAGTTCGTCCGTAATCTATTCACATTAATAAACGATTGAAAGTTGTATAAAGAGTTTTATTAATTCGTTATTATCATAAATTTTTAATAATTTTTCACGGCAAAGGAACTATTGATTTGAAAAATATGATTAATTTTTTCAAACAGAATGACTAATAATTTTATTAAGTTATCGTTTAAGAAATTATATTAAACTTGTTCATTCCAAACTTGATTTAAGTTTGAATAGCACTATTAAAGCTAAAACTATTTTCAAATAAAACGACAAAACACAAACTTCTTAATCTTTAATCTGACTAAATGCATTCAATTTATTTAAAACATTCTTAATAAAGGAATAAATATTTAACAAATAGTTTGTTTTTGAATCAAATGAGTGAGAAAAATTAGTATCCTTCTAGTAGTTCCTTTCAATATTCTAAAGTTTATTTCATGCAATACGCTTTATAAAACGTTGCACGTTTTACAGGAATAGGTCTGTGGACCTCACGAAAATTTTTTATGATTTATTTGATTACTTAATTATCGACGCCATAATTAAATTTATCATTGAAGTTGGAAACAATATGGCCGCCACAAGAGTTACCACGAAAGTGGTAGGGATAAGATTATCGAACATTACTTGATATAATAAATTAGCGTTGTAAGGAAACAAGTAAACCGTTTCACAAAAATATAATTTCCAAAATTTGTTATAATTAAATATTGTAAAGCAAATATTATTGTGCTCGTATAATAGTCGATCGACAAGTTTAGTAATTTTTCTAATGAACTGTTTCTCAAAATTAATGCAATACATTTTAATCGGGTTTACAGTAGACACAAGAAATATAGAAATAAAGGAATTATTAAAAGTTATATTTTATCTGATTTTGCAAAATTTCAGATAGATGGACTAAGGTATTCCGTCCGTCGGTCCGTCCGTCCGTCCATGGACATAGTTATCATGCATCTCCTGTCCATGCCTGAATTTTATATATGTTGTAAACTGGTTATATTCGCGTGTTGAAAATTTAAAAATACAAAGTTGTAGTTGTCTGTAGTTTTGCAAAATCTATTTAAAAGTCTTTCTTTCTTTTTTATCTACAGTATATTGATGCAAATGATATCTGAAAAGTTTATTATAATTACGTAGTATAAGTTAACATTGGTATCAAAGTGAGCGCAATGTAGACCTGCGATGGCTTTGGCGCGATATGTTTCCGCCACTGAGAACTCATTTTAATATTGAATAGACTGGTAAAAAAGTACGCGTCTGCGTTTATGCATTCACAGATATTTAGCTCACAAAATTGGGTCAAAACTGGGTCAAACTTATGTCAAAATTGGCTTAAATTGTGGCAAAATAGAGCTTAAATTGGGTCAAAATTGGGTTTAATAGTGACAAAAAAGAGCTTAAATTGGGTTAAAAATGACTAAAAATATGCAAAATAGGTCAAATCTGACACAAAATCGGAAATGAGTAATAACGGGGCAAAAATAAGTAAATTCGGTGTCACACGTCTTACCAAATAAACTAAAACACGTTACAACACGAGCCTACACCAGTTTTGATGATATCTTGTCGACAGCTAAACTAAGAATGATTAAATGGATATTAATATTCAATGAAGTACTGTTTATAACACTGTTTTAAAGTACATAAGAATTTTTATTAATGTTAAAAGCAAAAAATGTTAAAATAAAGTTTGTTTATTTAAAAATAGAAATCAATAATGTTAGCCAACAATAGATTTCAAGCAAACATTTTTTGTATATTCCTATGAATGCATTGAAATGTTAAGCAAACAGGAATGATGGGCGTGGCTTAGTAGAACATTTATATGCATTCATAGGAATAGACAAAAAATGTTTGATTTAATGTCAAAGTGAGCGCATTACTAAGGTTCATTCTTGTTTTTTGTTGTTTTTAGCATTTTGTATAAATTTATAGTGTTACAAATATTGCATACAAAATAGTTATTCATTTTTAAATTTTAGTATGACATTAGTAGTTGTGATTGTTAAGCAAAAAATAATAAATTCAGTAATCTTTTCTTTAAAAATAGTTTCTATCAAAAATTAGGTTATTCTAATATTTTAATGAGAAAAATTTGAATCAAAATCAAGAATTATAATGAAAAACCATTTGATCGATGCCATAAAATTTGCTTAAGTTAAACTATTTCGTAAACAGTTAAAGTTATAAACAGGTAAAAAAATTTCTGGAAAAAGGTTGAGTTAAGCAAAACTCTAAACTTTGTGCATCACTAGTTATATAGATTATTGTATTAACTATTATGCGATATCTAAAACTAAAAGGATTTGTTGTAATCTAGTTTGGAATAAAATCATCGTATTTTAAGAAAATTAAAATCAAATGAAGATTTATATTTTACTTTTCTGATATTTTAATGTTTAATGAATCAAATATCGATAGAGTTTCTGTTTGATATAGTCATATGTATTATTTATTGTTTAGCCTTTTATGCGATAAAGTTAAAACCGTTGGTAGTAAAGTATGGAATAAAAATCATCATCTTTTTAATAATTTTCGGGCAAATTTCAGTAATAAATAATAAAATGAGTTTTTATGACATAAAATCGATTTTTTAATTAAATAATTTAGAGATTATTAAAAGTAATTTTTATTATAAATACAGAACACTATTTTTTTAAACAAAAACTATAAGTAGTTCTTAAACAATTAATAATTAATTTGATAATAAATATTAATACTACACAGAATACTATTAAATATTTCATTCAAATTCATTAAAATAATTCATTTAAAATCCCATATTTATCATATTTACATATTCCAAAGTTGTCTCTGTGTGTGTGTGTGTGATACCCCTTATAGGCGCCTCAACTGGTGATTCCACCCCTCGACACCTATATCATTGGATTCAGCTTGAAGAGACGAGTGCACATAAGGAGGGGTTGAGGTCGTGGGACTCCTCCAAAAAAATGAAGTGGAAAAATTTTTCAATAGCATTAAATCGGCTATTCATGAGCATCCACCCCTTAACACCTAAATTAATGAATAAAGATCGACAAGTGGAGTACAAATAAGGGGGAGTCGAAATGGTGGGTATTCCCTTAATCACGGGTGTCAAAATTAATTTTAAATTTACATTCGAAACCTTTATGATTCAAACGAACTCAAAAAACGGAGCGAAATGATGGGTCACCCGAGGGAGTGGACACCCCCTATGGCAACTCTATACATTCACAATTTATAAAAATATTAATAATCCGTGCGAAGCACGGGCTAAAACCTCGTTATATTTAATGGCTAAAAAAATATCAAAAAGTACGAAGCATGTATTAATATTACATACTGTATGTTTGAACTAAATATCAAACATTAAAGTTTTACTCTTTTAATAATGGATATAAAATTTTGTTTTAAAATAACCGAAAAACGATTCTATCACACACTAGTAATAGCAAAAATTGATTGAATTAGAAATATTGTTATTTTTTAGCAAAGATTTTGGTGCGACGGCAAATATATGAACTAAAATTTACTATTGTCCCCTAATTTCATTTCATTTCATTTTTTTATGTGAATCAAAGTCTATTTTTTATGTTTCAAACAACATTTAATATCAATAAGTTTTTGGTATTGTTTTGGCAAACTATTGCTAATAATCGCGACGATAAAACTATTTCAATATAATCAGACCTGTCTTTTGTAAAATTCGACATTTATCGACTAAAAGCAGTCTACTTTTTATGGTTATTCGGAAATATGGTTTATATAATGGTTGCAATTATTGAACATTACTTCAAAGTTATTTTAAGTAAGACCTCATTTATGTTTTGTAGATTTAAATAGATTATTTTATGGATTATTATGTAATATCTAAAACTAAATTGATTGGATATAATCTAGTTTAGAATAAAAATCATCTTGTTTTAAGTAAATTACAATGAAATGAAGATTAATGATAGATGATCTTTTTAATCAGTTAACTTTGAACTTAATAGGTTAACAGGTTAAAGGTAAGAGAAAAAGTCAAAGATAAAGTTAAGAAATTTTTGAACAGAAAGGGTTAAAATACTGCAAATGTATCTTTTCATGGCTTAATATCTCAATTCATATTGTAAAGGAAAAGTTTTATAAAAGTTCTATAGTAACACCTGGAATAAATAAATCTTAGTTTGTTTGAAAGTCCTGAAGCAGAAAACAAAATAATGAGGGAAACAAAACATAGTTTAGAAATGACAACTATGGCAGCACAATTATCTTTAATGAAGAATAAGATTCATGTTATAGGGGAAAAATTGTTAAAAGGGGAAATTGATGAGAGTCTCATGAGACCGAAAGATATGTTAAACATAAGCCTTGATTATGCACAACTTAAGCTATATAAACCTAATATCTGTTATTAAGACGAAGTGTGTAATGTTATAATATTAGAATTTACCCAAAAAAACACTATCTACCATTTAACCGCTTATCAAAATTTGGAAGAAATTTTGATTGTATTAGCAGCACTGTCTTAATAATTATCGGTTTCTTAACTAAGAAACTAATTCAAATAAAGCGCCAATGAAATTGGGCGTTCAACAGAATCCAAGTATCGCCGATAAACAGTTACAGAACTGAGCAAAGCTTGATACCACCCCAATACCAAGCTAACGATGCAGTTTAATGAGTATTGTAAACTATTCAATTTTATTTAATCATATTAAATCTTTTAACTCTTTATTAACCTATAATCATTTATTCATATTTAATCATTTAGGTTTTATTTTAATACAATTTATTTTATTATAACATTAATCCAAACGAATTCCGTAACGTTAAAATCATTAAACAATATGAAAGTTTAAGAAAGTTTTTATTAAAATGCTAAGCCTGTTTAGGAAGCATCTCTTTTGCCTTGAGTTAGATACAAACAAATGTTATGTACCTTAGCGTTACGCAATGATCGGAAAAGAGTTTAATTTAGTTAAATAAACTGCATAAGTAAATCGGAACAAATTCGTTATTGGATTAATTATTTAATCAAAACTTAATAATCATAATTATATTCGAATTAATTTAATTTAATTCATACCTTTCTTTACTGAATTTTAATTAATTAAACATAACCAAAAAATAAAAAGTTATATATATTAATCATATAAAAACTACTAGTGACCTGTGGTAAACTTTCCCATTATTTTAATGCAATATATTAAAATGCTATATCTTTTGATCCTAGGGGGTTAAAGTTAAGTTTGATTTTGTTTCTTATTAACTTATACATAGTCTTTACACTAAAATAAACAAAATCGCCACGCTGGCATAGAGTCAAATATGCATAAACCCGTTTTCAATATATTTAGACGTATAGATCTGAGGCACGCTGTTCTTATTAATAAAGGTTTTAACCCATAATTTCCTATTTTATTACGACTATAAGTCTTTTTTTCTATTATAAATAAGTTTGAGTAACAAACATTATGTTTTGTAATGATTTATATGTGAAGTTATGAACAACAATGTGCTGACGAAAGTCACATAACAATTAAGTTCAAAATGTTTAACAACTAATAATAAGTTTTGTCGGTTTTTCTTTTATATGTTAATCAGTCTTATATTAGTTTTAGTAGCGATCGGTCGCATTAGATCTCGAGATAATAGATTATTTTGTATCATTAATAAATAAAATGTATTCGTTTTAATTCACTAAATATTTATTTAAAGTTAATTGAAAACAGTTAGTTTAGCTTTTTAAGGTACGAGACACGATTAATTAATAATATAAAAGTAAAGTGAAACCTAGTCCGAGAAAAGAAATAATTGGTGAAACGTTTAGAGTCTTTATTAAAATTGAAACTTCTATTGTGTAACTCAATCCGATTTCGGTTTACACATACCCCCTGTCTCTGGCTGTAGTATCCTCGCTGTCCTGTGGTCAAAGGCTTATTTCATTGGTGTAGGCTAGGTTTGGGTCACCATAAAGAAGTCAACCGATCAATACAAAACATAATTGCAGACACACGACTTCACAAGTATTTTACTAAAGAAAACAAGCAGAACCATCCAGAAATTTAAAGAAATAAAAAGATTAAACAGATAAGCCCAGATTTGGGCGTTAGTGAATTATTGGAAGTTTTAGAATTTGAAAAAACTGATTTAAATGAAACGATTGTCAGCGGTTCAGAAAAAGTTGGGTGAAACAGAAGCAGAAAAAGTATTATTACGAAACGAAATTTCTCAGATAAAAACTGATTATACAACAATAAAGCAAAATTGCAAAAAATTAAACGATAATTATAATGTACAAGTAAAGCTTAATACGGAAAATGCAGCAAAAATGGCAGATTTGACAGATCAGGTGCAAAGACTAACAGACTTATTAGCGCAAAAGCAACAGAACAACACGTCAACGAATGCTAACACTAGTCAGAATACGACTACGGTTTCTAATGGACAAACAAATAGCCAACAACAGCCATTTAGTAGCAGCACAACAAATTCTAGTGGTATAGATCCACCTCATGTAAGCTTCAACATACCATTGAACACAGCAACAAATAGTCAAACCAATACTTCTATTAACGCTAACGTTACAAGTGATGCTACGTTGCAAATGCAACAGACTTTTAATGATACGTTACCATACTTAACTCTACAGTTTTCACATACCATTTCGTCAATAGTTAATTCACAATCAAAGCCGTATCTATACCTAAAAGATATTAAAGAATTCACTTTGGGAACTCCAGCAAGAAAATTTATTGAAAATTTAGAGGAAAAAGCAAAGATATGTAATTTTACAGATGATCAAATGAAAAAGGCTTTACACACACACTCCGTCTCTGGCTGTTGTATCCTCGCGTTCCTGTGGTCAAAATCATATTTCAGATCCATATCTTTTTACCCTAGGGGGTTTTACTTAAGATTATTTCAAATTACTGTTTATAAATAAGTATTCGTTCAAATAATCTTAAAGTTGTCAAAATTCCCACGCTGTCTTAATCGAGTTTTGGACGAAAACTAAGAGCAAAAGATCATAAAAAGCATAATAAAATCCATGCTAATGCAAAAATGTAATTATACTCACCAATAAACTTAACATCCTTACTAAAAAAAAAGAGAATGATTTAAGTTAACAATATTTTATTCAACAATATATAAAGAGAAAGAGACACAAATTAATGAAAATGTTTTTTTAATAAAAAAAAAGACATCAAACAAGATATTCATTTAAATTTATTTAATATTGTTTTATGTATGGCTGCCATCCAATCTGAGACTCAATTTTCCAGTCTCCGCCATCAACCACATATCTTATAAAGTGCAGAGCACGCTCGATGCAATCCGCCGAAATAACTTTTGTCCCAAATCCTAAAAGCATTGGTGTTGTAGAGCACAAATCTTTCCTAATCGCTAAGAGATCAAACGATGGCATTTTAACTTTATCCGGTTTAATAGTTGGGTCGAAACAGTAACCTTTTTAAAGATAATTAAAGGATAATCAATATAGTTTACTTAAATTTTAAGCTTGCTTATACTTACACTCTCGGTTCATACCACCCAATACAACGCCAACATAACAATGGCAATCTGCCGATGACCACCTAATGCCTTTCTTGACGATAACTAAGAAAACAACACGATTAAACCCATTATTAAGAGCTTTAGCTTGTTCGATCCTAGCAGTTGAAGCCGCACAAAAAGGGAACCGATAACCCAGCATTTCGATAATCCGCCAATTCTTTAGCAGTAATGCCTAGCTTTCCGACAGCTTTCTTTAAAGTAAAAGTTTTATCGTTTCCGAGAGCATAAGCTCGATCGAAAACAGATTTCAAAAAATTGAAGCGAACTATCGGATTCAAATTCGGAATAGAAGGACTAAAATAAAATGATGTTTTAAGTTAAAACTAATAAATTTACCTACCTATGCTTATTGTTGTAAACCGCCGCTGACAGAATACTCAAGCGTCTTAGTGAACTCTTCTTTAACGAACGAAACAAGAGAACCAAATCCGCCTGTCGACTTTAAATAGGGTTTCGATTTCATCCCATCAACCATAGAACTACTAGAACCAATAGTGGCAACGTTGAAAACATAAACCGGATTATAACCGCTCAATCTGAAGGCTGTTGTCACACTTGTCTATAGTCCTAGCTGGCTGCCAGGAATCGTCCCAGATGTATACCTTACCATCAGCTCCCGTCGGCCACCATCTGATCTGGTACTCAAGATTATCAGAATTGTCCCGACAGTGGTCCATAATTGAGTGAACCAGCCATTCAATCGATTTGTCGGTCTCATTTTCTACAAGGAGACTCATTTCTGGATCAATCCTAGAAATACCAAGACCATCACGTCAGGTTGTCCAATCTTGATAACTGAAAATAAAAGAAAACTCAAAATATTGATTTGGATTTAAGATTATCTTTATTAAGAATACTTACGTTAATGGATCACATCCTGTAGAATCTAAATTCGTTGATCGCTCGCTTCCTTCCTCACCAGAATTTGAGACATCGTTTGGAGACATTTCAACTAAAATGAAACAAATGGATTATTCACGATTTAATTTCTTCAGTCACTTACCAGACGCAGCGTAAAGTTGGGCACTAGTTTCTTCAGTTAAATCTACACCAGCCAAGGTTTGGCCAGCTTTTCCACGTTTGGCTGAAAATCTATTAGAACCATCCCTACGGAATCGAAAATAATATTGTCTAAAATATTAAATTAATATAAAACGAAAATATTATTTACATTTTAATGCTAATGATTAGAATCTAAACTAAACAATTATAAAGTAATTTCTCTTATAAAACCGTTGTATTATTATACTTACCACAAGTGTTGATTATCCAGAACTTCTAAACCTAAAGTAAATCAATATGAGTTAATTATAATATTAGAGTATCAAAGATTGAATACTTACGACAAAACAATTATATTAATACTTAATATTAAGTACACTTTTAATATGAAATTATGGAAAACACAAATACACAATACGCATTCACAAACGACACTTAAAGGTTCAAACTTTACAGATGTCAAACATGTGACTTACGATACCATGTGTTTATTCGAAACCTTTTATTTTTATACTTCAATATGATTCTATAAAACCTCAATAACTTTTATTACTTTTATCATTTTAATTAATCATTATTATCAATATTATAACCAGTATTATAATTGTAAAGCTCAGTCTACTTAGTTTACAGAGACGAAAACAAGCTAAAGAAGGGATATTTGTAAAGGAAAAGATTTATAAAAGTCCTATAATAACACCTGGAATAAGTATATCTTAGTCTTTACAAATTTGCGTATTCAAATTCCCCTGAAAATGTCACGAGATATTTGTATGGGAATAACTTAAAACCCAATCACAACAAAACCTTTCATTTATATCAACCAAACGAAAAGCTAGATTCTCAAATGAAATAGTGGGCTGAGCTAATATAAAAAGTGATTTAAAACGCTGAGAACATGGTCTTATCTGTGTCTTACGAAAGCTTTTCAATAAAATCATACATTTATTTTTAAACAAAGTCTTGTGTGAATTATTTTAAGTTATTAAGCCGAGTTTTTCTATTACATTTGGTGCCCGGGTGAGGAAATAAATCTGTCAAAGAATCAGTTGAGAGGTCGAGAGAACAGTGGGCTCGTGGTCAGCGCGTTAACAGCCGTAAGAAACTTCGGAACAGTGGTGATTCGCGTTCACGGTATAGGTAAACTTCGGTAGTAATAAGTGAAAAGAGGTAAGAGGAGATTAAGTTGTTTTAAGATTAAGAAAAGTGGGATCCCGAGACCGGTAACTCCGGTG
>JAQIXJ010004884.1:0-10140 GCA_034700185.1 Phthiracarus laevigatus | reverse complement strand
TTTCGACCCCCCCCCCTAAAATTTGAGATTTTCAGAATCTGACCCCCCTCTGGCACTTCAGACCTTGGGTAACTATGGTTATACTGCTTGTTTGACTACGTAGTTTCCAAAATTTTTATCTAATTCGTATATTAACAAAGAATAAATTTGTTTTTGAATTAAAATAAGCTGAGATATAAGTTTTAACTATGATGTGCATTTAAAAAATTCTTGAATATACTTAATGTTAAAATAAAATAATAAATATTAATATATATCACATTTTGCTCGACATCAAGATAATTATATCATATAAAAACATGATTTCAATCTGTAAAACTTTAAGAGCAAAATTAAAAATTAAAATCAGAGAACCAGTTAACTAAAATCACTTGCTGTAATATCTAATCCTAACTTCCTAACATTTTCGCCTAAATAATTAACCAAACTATCAATTAATTATAATGCGGAAAGATTAAAAGTCGCGCAGTAATACAAAAAAAATAAAGTTTGCAAACAAAATCATTATCAACATAATAGATGTTTTTTGCCATTTGGGAACAATTAAATTCAGCTAAAAAAATCAGATAAAAATTTTTATTTATTTGGAAAAAACACGTTCGGGTTGAGAAAAGTTTTTAACTTTAATGTTAATCTCATTAACTTTAATAAATGGAAACAGTCGGTAATGATCTGTAAACAAGTAGAACCCCATAATTAATAGTGCCATCACTTACTCGAAAACTTTTACTCATAAATGAGTAGATAATAGGATTGACGAAACTGTGAGCCATAGCGAGAAAGTGAAATAACGAGTAAAGGATAATGTGGCGGTTATAGCTGTCCGTCGTACATATTCGAAACGAGCCACTGAAAAATGTTCGCATTATTTGATATGTTTTGATAGGTGCCCAACAGATAGCAAAAAGTACCACAACAACTGCCATCATTTGAATTATCTGCAGAATAATTTTTCAATAAATTTATTGTATTATGCGGATATGGTAACGACCATATAAAAATTTTATTGGCCGTATACTTATTATGTAAAATGTCAGTTAAAGTCCCATAAATGGACAAATACTTTATTTTAAAAATCAATAATATAAAAACAAAGAGATATTTTTGGTTCGTTCTCTTTTTGGATTAAATTAAATAGTTTTTTAAGATAATAGCTAAAGTTATTATTATTTCAAAAGGTTACATATAAATTGACAAAAACGGATAAAGATATGGACAAATAAGGACGGATAGTATAAAATAGTTTAATGGTGGGTATGCGATGGATAATAGAAGATATAATTTTTGTTAATCGTAATTTTTCATTTCAAAGCCTAGCTTTATTATATTATTTCATAATAATTATATATAGACTACGCTCAATGTAAATGTTAATTAAATCCCAAATCACTTAAATTAATAATGATCTTACTTTTGTAGTATCGCCACTGTTACCACTTCGCCGAAGTGGCTGATCCTTCTCTCTCGCTCTATTAGTAAGCAATTTCCGTATTATAAAAAAATAGCAGAAACTAATAATGGTGAGCGGCAAAACGAATGTGGCCATATAATTGACGACTGCATAACCACGCGAATTCCAGGTAGAATTTCGATGGGGTACGCATACATACCACGTCTCGTTACGCATGGCGTAATCGGTTTCGTTTTCATTGTAAAGTCTTGGTGGCGTAAAGGGCGATACGTATACGTCTTTTGAGCCATAATAAGCGTATAAACATCCAGTCACCCATATTAGCGTCAACACCTTATTACAGTTACGGTATATTAAGTTCCGGTGATTAAATGGGAAGTTAATCGCCAAATATCTGTGATGTAAAGATAAAGTTGCAGTTTTATTCGTGTAAATCAAAATCGTTGTTTAAAGTAAGACTAGAGGATTTCTTTGGACTAGAAAATTTGGATTTTTAGTAGCAACTAATTGCAAGGTTGCTTTAATTTTTTATACGCTATCTTTGAAAAATAGTGCTATTGATTATGGGTGTGTATTTGTGTAAACAAACATAAATTTTATTAAAAACACATTATATTTTATCATAAAGTTTAAAATTTTTACGGAAAACCCTTCAACTTTGTGAAAGTTTATCTGGAAATGTGGAATGTCTATCTGTAGACGTAGCATATTTCCTAGACTATGAGTATACGTGAATCTACTAACATACTTCCTTTTAATTTTTTGTTATATTTAAAAGTTTATGAGTTTGTAACGCAAGCTTTATGACTCTGAAATGCACTGCTGTCTACCACTGTTAAAGATTTTATATTAAGTATGAAAAATGCTGTTCATTAAGATTAATTTATTGACCACACAATAGCTTAGAGTAGTTGCGACTAAATTTAGCTAAATCAACATCTGTATAACTATTAAAGCAAACTCGTATGAGTATATCTTACATATAAACATTATAATCAGAATTATGTGATAATATTTTCTTATCCATATTTATGTTTACCCATAATGTTACGCAATTTCAGCGCTCACTACGATTAAGCTTTACTTCATTATTTTGTCACATTACTCTTTATTCCTAAAAAGGAACAAAATACTCTCATGTCAGTCAGTATTGAATTTTTCGTGTATAAAACAAATTATAGCTATTAGATGGGATAACTTTGACACGAATAAGAGTGTTTGGCGTTCAACACCAATATATAAAATGTCATTTCTTGATGAAATTTGGTAGTCTGGAATTTGTTAACTCTCGTGGTTTCTTGTTATACTAAGAAATAAACATAAATGAAATCAAATAAAAAATCATGTAAAAGACTAAACTCAGACATCGAAGCGCCTGAAACGAGTACGATAGCTAAACTACCAATCCTTTGTCCTTTAATTGCTCAAAGATATAAAGATACAATTACATCTATACTTGAAATTAAAGTAAGGAAATCTAAACAAAAGTTTTTGGCCGAATCATAAAATTTTGAGAAACATAAGTATCATAAAAAACAGTGTTTAAATACCATCTTTTCAAATTGTATTCTTTTCCTATTCTATTAAAACCAAAATATATTTCTATTCTATTCCTATTCAATTCTTCGTATCATTTTTTCGCATTTCTATTCTATTCTTATTCCTATTCCAATATTATTATATATTAAACAGCAAATTAAGAATTCTATGTTACAAGCAAGCAAGTTCAATGCAAATATTTAAAATATTTCAAATCTATTCATATTCTATTGTTTGTGTTATTTTTCGCACATTTCTATTCTATTCCTATTCTATACCAAGAATACTAACACGAATAAAAACCCATTGATTTTTGCACACTCATTTAAAACGTGATCAAATCTATGAGTTCATAAAGGGGTTTTTACTTTCACACTATCCATCAAAAAATAGTTGTTAGAATAAATATGACCGGGCTTTTCTAAAAAACAAGCAATTACTTTTCTGGGTTTATTCAGGGAAATGAGGCTTATTTTAGGTAAAATAATTCATTCAAATATTTATAACTATTATGCTATTATTGTGAACTTTAAAAATACCTTCTGGCTTAACCCACTGTACTTCGTATGTCCTTTTCTTAATATTTGTTCAAAATAATTAATAGTTGTGATTAAAAAAATGATTCTGATTATTTAGATTTGAACAATTAAAGTTGATTTCTAGTAATAAAGTAAAACAGTCACAACACAATCAAAGAGAGCTCACTTTTTCTTAGGTTAATGCATAGTGATATCAAATATATTTAAGTTTCTAAGCGATGACTGCAAATGCCAATTCCCTTTATTAATATAAGAAATCTCAGAAATCCATTTATTAATATAAGACTGCGAACGTACGACAGACAGACAAGCGGAAGGAAATAAAAATCCATAAGGTCGACTTTTAATTAAAAAAAGTGAGAAAAAAAAATTTCCAAAATTTTTTATCCAAGGCAAAGTTATGTTTGTATGACAAAAAAACATTTTTTTCCAAATATAAGCCTTTTTGTTTTTTGTCCTCTATCGTTTAACCTCTCTAGACTACCTATTACACCAATTTTCGGAATTTATTTTTCCCAAATTATAAAATAATTTTTAAAAGTAACCTCTCTCATCTAATACTTGCTATTAATTTTTAAAGTTTATCAAAATTTGTCCCCCTTTTTCCCTAAAAAAAACTTTAAAGGCCCTCTATAAGCCCCCGTTTCACGCTTTGCAGATTTTCTTTATTTTTTGACATAGTTTGATATATTTTTTGATGTTCTCTACCAAATAAACGAGGACTCAAAAAATTAGACTTAGTACACTCGAAAGCATCGCTCAGTTGAACTGGTATAGCTAGTTTTGTGACAAAAATAATTTGATATAAGAATGTTAGAGACAACATATTTCCATAAAAAAGTGGTACTAACAAAAACAATTAAGATTTAAATATAAACAAGAATGGAACACAGAGATGATGGCATAATAAATAAGTGGTTTGTTTTTAAATTAATTTAAGTGATAGGGGACAGACTTATGGACACATACATATCAATCATATAATGTTAAATGTTCGACAAAAAAATCAATATTTAATGGGTAATCAATTTATAAATGATAATTCGAAATATTAAGACTAAGATAATAAAGTCAATAAAAATTATATTTTATCGAAATATGTTTCGATTTTCATCAACTATTAAAAATGAAATGCGTAACATATGTGAGTAAATTGCTGACAACTCTTTCTAAAAGTTGGATTAAGTGATGCAGTATCACTTTACTATTATAGTTAGTAAATAGAAATACTGGAGTAATGTGCCAAAATCATATATTTTTCCATCCTTTTTATATCTCTAATTCGTAAAACTAAGCAGAATCATAAAATATCTTATTTCAGTATGCGTGATAAAACAAAACTGTCATTTAGTAAACGTGCAATTTTGTTATTGTAGTCTTTATTAGAAGTAGATATTGATTATTGGGCTATATTTTATTCGATTGTTTTCTTATATTTATGGAACTGTTGATGCGATTTTTTTATAGTAACGAGTATATTGATATAGAATTTAAAGGTGCTTTTGGTATTATTTCTCAAAAACGAAAAGAGCCTTCAAATTAAAATAGTATGGGTTACGAACTTAAATCCGATATAAAATCATACTAATATTTTTGTTTTTATAAAATAACTTAAAGATTTAAATAAATAATTATAACGTGCAATATTGTTTATTTATTTAAAAATAGACTATTTGAAAATTAATTTTGAATGCATCTATTTAAGTTTTTTATTTGGTTTAAACCCTGATTTTTAAAAAGGATTAATTAACCCGAAAGCTAGAAACGAGTAGGGATTATCCATTGAAATACAGAACAGCTTAATAAAAAACAGTATATCAATGCAACATGATTCCCAAGAGAACATCAATTATGCTGTTAAATAAAATAAAAATTTCATTTAGAGGAAATGATTTTTATTTTAGACGAACTCAGATTAACTATGGATTTCAATAAACACTTATTGGAGCCATCCATAAACTCATTTTTATTTTGAAATCAAATCATAAAATATCTAAAAAACAACTCTGAATTATTAAATATGAAATTTGAACAGAAAATAATTAAAAACCAAATGCTACCATTCGGACTCAGTTTTAAATTATAGTAAATTCGGTTATATTCAGGGTGTTCCAGAGGGAGGTTACCCTCTCACCCAAAAGATTTCAAAAGGTCAACCCCCATTTTGAAAAATTGAGCAACTCACCGAAAAGTGAAATTTTTTAAATGTTTTTTGTCCTAAGGTAGAAAAATTGTCGCTTAAATCTGAATAGTTTTCCCCATTAATATTTTGAAAAGTCCGAAAGTGACCCCCCAAACCGACACCCTGGTTATATTTAATAAGTTATTTTAGGGCTCAAAACTTCTGTTGTTTTGTAATTAAAACGAAAACAATGATTTGAATCCAAAATTAGTAATAAATAATTATTATTAATTTCATAGAATTGTTTTCGATATTTTCCGCAAAAACAAAAATAAAAATTCTTTGATTTTAATCTTTATGCTCCGAGAACTAAAAACGATTTCATTATAACAATTTTAAGCTTAGAATTAAATAGAGATTATTTGAATAAATTTTAAGCACATTATTAGAGTGTTGAAAATCTTTAATTAACGATTCTTTTTAGCTCACTTTTTAGAAAAAAGGCGAGCTTATGCTTTTGACACTGTCCGTCCGTCCGTCCGTCCGTCCGTCTGTGTGTCCTTACTGGCTCGGCCACTGAAATTTGCACGTATTTTATTTTGAGTATTTAAATTAAATTTTAGCTTAGTTTTACTATAAGAAAGTGAGCTCTCTATGAATGCGTCGTTCTTGTTTCTATTGGATTCGAACTACTTGTGACGTAATCTTAAACATTGACGATATTAAAGTAACTTAAATTTATTTATCGATTCAAAATTAACGAATTTACATATCATATATACATATTTTAAAATTTTCTGTTTATCTGTGGGCCTAACATCTAGCATATATACAGTATATATAACTAACGATTTCAGAAAACTAGTTTTAAATTGAACTAAAAATAGTAAAAACAAAGAATGTGGTACACAAAATTTTCATATTAAAACTTTCTAAACTCATTCGATAAACTTTCCATTTAATTAATTTAGAATGTGAATTACTTTTAAAATAATATCAATCAATATGTCAAAATATCTATATACAGTATCTCTATTAATATTAGTTCATTTTAAAAAATGAATTTTTTGATAAAAAACGTTTTCAATGAAAATATTTTAGGTTCGTGATAAATAAAATCATTTTTAAATTACTTTAGGATTTAAAACTTTTAACTACATTTCTTACGATTTTGGAACTTTTTTCTAACATTTTTCAAAGACACACACATTGCTCAACATCTGAAATATTACTTTGTTTCGCATTATATTTTTAGATTAGAGAAATGTTTTTTCTATTTTGGTTAACCTTTTCTGATGGTTTGTTTTAGAATTAAATGCCGAGATGTTGGCAACGTGCGTTTAAATTAACATGGGAATACAATTTTAACATTAAAATTCTTTAAATTAATCTTCAGCTCCAGTAAAAGGAGAAGTCACTATAAATGAATATATAAATATTGATTTAGTGAAGAATGAATAATTTATAATAACCCGAATAGTAGAAACCATAATATATGAAAGTAATTTGTCAAATACAGTTAAGTATAATTATTAAATTAAGACGTCTATTTGCCTTCAGTATCTTAGTTAATATACTAAACAAATTAACCTTGAATTTTTAATTTATTCGAATCTGATTTGTTTTACTGTATTAGATCGAACATTATTGGTTAAAAGCAAATATTTATTATCTTTATTTGTTATATTTTAATTTTTTCAATATTAGCAAATTTTGATAACAAATTGGGTGAATAACATAAATTGCTTAGTAATCAAAATTAGTGCAGACAATTAGATTGTGAAATTACACAATCGAATTAAACACACTGTTTGGGCAATAAAATTATTTCCGTCTTCAACCCATTAGTTAAAATTTGGTAAATATTTTATCAATAAAACAAAATTAAGGTAAAAGTAAATATTTACAATTGCAAGTTTCAACGCTACTTCTATTTAATTAAAAATGGAATTATTCGGAATAATTAAAGATTTCAGAAATTGATATGTAAGTTTTTTTTCATCTGACAAATTGTTATACTTCTATAGAAGCGATCTTAATTCAAGTAAACGAGATAACTTATTTGTAAGCCACTTCTTAACTTCATTCCGATGTTTTAGGTTAATTAGTTACGGTTTACAAATCGAAGCTAATCAAGTACTTGACAGGTTTTTTATGGTTTTTCTAATCTATATCTCTATGTCTTTACTTGAAAACATCAAATATTCAGTACAGGGTTGCTATGATTACAATTCTTATTTATAATTTTTTAGCTCACTTAAAAAGGCGAGCTTATGGATTTGACCATGTCTGTCTGTCTGTCTGTCTGTCTGTCCGTCCGTATGTTCGCAGTCTTATATTAATAAAGGGATTTCATCTATTTTATATATTTATAATGGGCTTTGGAGTTTCGCAATCTTGGCTAAAAAACTAATATATTTGTAACATAAGTTTTCATTAACCTATGAAAAAGTGAGCTCTCTGTGAATGTGTCGTTCTTGTTTATTTTTTAATTTTTAAAAAATCAAATTTTTTAAAATCGCGTGATGTGTTTTTTATATTTTAATTTTCAAAAAATTTAATCTTTATAAATAGACTGATGTTGTCTAGAATTGTCTAATCGAAACATTGCACATCTTATACGTTACAGTAAAACTTCTTTATAGTGAACCTCGATTTATTGAACAACTCGGTATAGTTAACATGTTTACGGTTCCCGGTTATGAATTTGGTTGATATATTCACTTCAGTATTGTGAACACTTTAGTATAGTGAACAAAATCATATACTGTACAGTGTCGCGTACAGTACGTTTCACGGAAGATCTTAGAGACAGTTTATAAAGTAAATAAATAAGTCTTATAAAATAAATTAGTTTTTTTGCAGTTTTTAATTTTCATATTTCTATTACATTTTTCTTTCACCAATTTGCCATTCTTGAGCAAAATCTAAATTACATGAAGAAGTAATTTTATCGATTTCATTAAAAACAAAAATCTAAAACAATGTCATGTATAGTTTTTCAATCAAATTTTGGACGAAACGCATTGTATTAAAATATAATTTTATCAAAAAGTTAAAATAATTATTATAAATTCAAACCCGATTAATATTAGAAAAAACTTGCACATACTGACGTTGACAGTGCTCAAAGTTATTTTTCTTGTTAAATTGTGAAATAATTAAAATCGTGTTGATTTTCACAAAACATTTTTCAATAATAAGAATCATACAGACAGTTTACCTATTTTTATTGCAATTTTTAGGTCAAAGAATAAGTTAAACATACAATCAAATGAATCTGATTATTATAAAAAATATATTAAATCCTATATCACCAAAATATTTTATATCGATCTGGATAATTGTACGGTTTTTCAAACATTCATTGAAAATAGGGTTTACCGTATAAATGAATTACTCAGTAAAAATCCTGAAGCAAGACCACACTCTTGTGATTTATTAATCATGAAAACGATTACATAATAAAAATTGAAAATATTGAAAGATCACCACAATTAAATGAATTATATTATAAATGGTTGAAAAATGGTTCAATTGGTAGTGAATTATTGAACAAATTTCTACTAAAACAGTTACGTATGGATGATAATTCGATAAAATGGAATAAGTACAATAAAAATGAAAGAATTTTCTTATTTGATTCATATTTTGGTTCAAAAAGTTATTTCAAACTATTTTCCAATTATTTAGATAAAAATATAAATGATTTTGATTCATTGTTTGAAATGAAAACATATTTCGAAAATAAAGGAATAAAATGCATTATAATAAAGTTAGGCGATAACTCGATTCAACATTTAATCGAATCGTTCTCAAAACATAACATTGAATATAACATATTATATCAAAAGCGTTGCGATATTATTACCATTTTAATGACGAAAGCAAACTATCATACTATTGAGTTTATTTGTGAAGAAAAGAGTAATTATTTTAGTTTTAAAAATACTAATGATATAAGTGTCATATCTTCAACGTTGGATGATTCGGAAAATTTGAATAATTCAATTTTATATCACCGTTATATTACACGATATAATGAAATAAAACATTTATTCGAAGACATGAAAATAATTTATTTCAGAAAATCGTTTATTTATTTCACAACAAAGTCTAACCAATTTTTTATATTCGAGAAATCTAGCAAAAAATTAAAAGAGATCACTGCTCTTTATAACATTGACATTATTGATATTGTTGACGATCGCATCTCAAATTACAAAATCACTGCACGGGTTTTAACAAAATCTGGTTTAGTTTATTCGTGGGAACATAATATTAACAAATCTTCCTTGAATCAAGATTTTTATAATCCTATTCTTATAAATAAATCGGATTTTAATGCCATAAGTAAATTAAATGTTGGAGAAACTTGTACGTTATTGTTAACAAAATATGGTGAAGTATATGTATATGGAGATATATATTATGGCCGCAAAGATTGTGGTTGCAATAACAATAAAATATGTGAATATCACAAATATAAAAGAGTGGATTATGAATACTTCAACTCATATAAGATCGAA
>JAQIXJ010004883.1:0-10143 GCA_034700185.1 Phthiracarus laevigatus | reverse complement strand
TTTTTTACTTAAATATTAATATTAGCGATATTAATACTTGCAAACAAATCACTCACGAATATCATTTGCATTTTTATGCTCACTCGCGTTACCACGCGTGACCATCACCACAAATATAATCGCTAATAAGATGCTAGAAACTTGAAGACAAGTCATTCCAATTTTGAATACAAAAATAATATAGCGTTTTCTTCGATTTTCAACAGACTCTTCATTATTAATTTCCATTTTTATTGGTATTAAAAAAAGTTGAACAGGGATTGCGATACTTCTGAGAAAAATAGTACTAAATTAAAGATTCAGTGTATAAATGGATTGTTCTCTTTAAAACATCCTCTGTTTCATCATTTGGATAACTGTTTCGAAACGAATTCAAATAATTTGATTGTTAATCAAAACACTTCTGTCGCAATTTATTCATACAATTGTGAATAATCATAAGACCGCTGCCCCATACTCACGATCTCATCGATCGAGTTAGGCTATAACCTTTGCTCTTTCATGAAATTTGCGTAATGCAGATAAAATAATTTTAATAAGAGGGTTGTGGTTACACTAAAAATCCGTAATTACCCCCGTTTTATTTAAGCGAGAACCCAATGGCAAACTATCAGTTAAGCTTAAATCTTTTAACTCACTTTATTGTTTCCAGTTCAAACTCTAACTGTATTTAATTCTACTTATTCTCTTTAATAAACATCTTTATTTTACATCCATTAAAAAGTCTCTATTATTCTAACTTATAAATTAAAATTCTAAAATCTCAACAAATTGGACTCGAATTAACTTTGTTGGTCGAAGGCTGGCCAACTGGCGCTTGAAAACTTATTTTGGAATCAAAGCTCTCAGCCTTACATTTGGCACCCACGAATAGATACATGGAAATAAAAGCTAAAAACTCTTCAAAAGCTGCTATGCTTCAAGAAATCAACCGCTGGTTTCCTGATAGATAATTCAAAACAATTTCGAACCTTCAATACAATTACCAAACGCTGGAATCCGTCAGAAAATTAAAAACTGTTAGCTATCGCCACAAAACAGTAACATTCTTGGGTCCAGAGGACATCGGCCTCTTTGGTAGCAAAAAAGTGGTGATAATTTCTTTAAAATACTCGTGTCAGTGGAACTACAGCCGAACCTATACATCTTTTGGGTCATTAAAGAACATTTAACAAAATCGGTATCCATTAAACTAAAATTCGAATTGACAAAACCATCTGGTGAAATACTTGTCACAATCCGTTGGTCAGTTAATTTCTAGGATCGGCAACGAAACTACATTACGATATCGTCTGCATCTTAGAAAAACACGGCTTCTCATATGTCAGGTGGGAACCTTATCAACCGAGTTTGACTACAGCAGCTTCGTCTCCGTAAGAAAACTTTAAAAATTAAAACTTATATGCTTTGTTATTTTTGCGCGACATTCATAATAGCTTTGTTAGTCTATTGTCTATATTTATTCTATAGAGTTTTAAATCAATTAATGTTAATGTAATATTAGATTGAGAGTTACTTAAAAACATTTATATGACCAATAATCTTAGTTTCTTTCTGTCGAGTTCATTTGAAAGGCTAGCGAAGACACTTGCTCATTCGATCAAACATTTAATTATTACATAAAAAAATACACTGCAGTTGTTTCGAACTTTACTACCCATTTATATTCCTTTGTCTGTAAAAAGGATTTAAACATTTATCTATTGTATACTACTAACTCACATTACCTTGAATTGTTTTCTAACCTTGTTAAAGATTTAGAGCCTGATCAACTCTTATTTATTATTGAACAAATTTAGCTTGTGAGCTGATAAATATAATTAATCAGAAACCAAATTAGATTATTTGCTGATTTGTGAAAAAAGTACGCGCGTACACATAGATTGTCAACATACAAGTTACCATATTTGTTCAGGCCCCATAACATTTCATATATGAACTTAGGATTGATATCTTTGGTGATAAGTTTATTTATAGTGTATATTAGATTTGCTCTTGAAGCTACAGAGCCGTCGTTGCTAATCTTTAATTGTCCGGATGACTGCTCATTGCTTGCTATATTGTATTTAATTAACGTCTTGGCTGTTCAGTTAGCTATAAGTTACTTAATGTTTATGCATCAGTTGATGCACATTATTGTATGATACTTCTAGGTATCAGCTATAGGTTTACTCGTTAGATTGTGCTTCGTAAACTGTTTTAGAACAAGAACATTTGAATTTACTTAAACGCTGGCGTTCGTACGTAAGATTGATAGTACGCTTACATATACATATGTGATTGTGTAATTGATAATTTACCAATAATTATAAGGAATTGTTTTTAAATAGATAAAGAAATATTGTGCTTTAGCACAAAATAAATGAGTAAGAATTTAAATATTACTTGTAATATAAAACTAAATGTTTGATGAGTCATACGTCCTTTGAAGAAATATTATTAATAGATAGTTTAAGTTAAGATACCATATGTGATTTTGTGTTTAGTTCCTCTCTATTTTAATACAATAAGTGTGACATTAAATTTATAGAAAGTACGAAGTATTTTAAAATTACTATAAGTACGTTGGAAAATATATATATATATTATACTTAAAATTGTGAAGACATTGTAAAGCCATAGAATTAGTAACACCTGCCAAACAAAATCTTATATATTTACGAATTGTACGATGTTTAAAAAAGCCAAATGTGAAAGTTAGTAAAATACCAAAAGTAGTGTCGAAATAGAAACACTACTTATGCTGATCTTAAGAATTAATTTTTACAATATTTTGAACCTGTAGAAAAGAATAAATTCTATAGGCATATACTTTATAAGCACATGCAATGGTATACTGAACAGGTTAAGCAGTGTATTACTTCAAAAATAATACTATGTAAACAAGTTGACCCTACTATGCCGGACACTAGAATATTATCTAAAGTTCTTATTAAACCCTCAATTGAGAAAGGATATCTTTATAATGGATTGTAAGACATTAGATGAATTGTGACTTAGGCGACTAGAGTTGAGAACATTCTTAAAAGCTAAGATGAAAATATAGCTTCTGAAAATAAAACTGATAAAAAAATTGAAACACTTTAAGAGACTGTTAGATCTTTACAGCAGAAATTAGAAAAAACTACAAAACCTCCTTATAGAAAAAGAGAAGCGTGCATTGGTAAATATTCTTACAGAAATAATAATTCTAACAACCAAAATTGAAATAACTACACTCCATTACAAAATTTCAATCCCCCGCAAAATTTTAACCCACCTCATTCCTTTAACCAAAATCAGAATTTTAACAGAAATAATTAAAACAAAAATTTCAAAAACCAATCCAAACCACGGAATAATTATAATAACGATAAACAAGTCAGGTTTGCACACCAAAAACAAATTAGCAACACTAGAGATGTTGAAAGCAACATGGTTTGCTATCTTTGTCAAAAACCTGGACACTTACATAGAAACTGTCCATCTTTGTTTCTCACCCAATCAGGAATTAATAAAACTGAGCATAAAAAAGTTGCGAACGCCTTATACTTAAATGCTCTTTTACCCTATCCAACCAATAACTTAAACTATTTAAAAGTCTCTTTAATGATCTGAAAAATCAAATTGTTGCACTACTTGATGTAGGATCTGAAGTATCCATAAATGACTTAAATTTAACTAAAGTATTGAGTTTTGAAATAGAAAACAACAATTAAGACAATATTTAAACCGTTGTATGTTCAGACGTTAACATAAGTGGTCTCACTAAAGCTGTTATACAACCATGTGATGATCAATTATTTAAACACGTCAGACTAGATTTAATAATAATTAATAATGTTTAATATGACTTTCTACTAGGTCAAATCTTCGGTGAAAAAACTGGCGCAGTAATTAATATGAAAAATAAAGAAATTTCGTTTATAAATTTAGACAAAACTTGACAAATAAAAACAAGAATAAATTAAACAAACTTAGTTAATGCATTGCTAACATTCCGGCTCGTAATACAGTTTATATAATCGCAAGAATTGTAGGTAAAAATTCTTTAACCTATACAGGCATCTCACGAATCAACACTGATATTTATGCAAATAAAAAAATCTATATAAAACAAGTCAGAGTGACTGTTGATAATAAAATAAACTACAGTCGCGGTTATTAACTGTAGTGATGATACTGTCTCATTAAAGACAAAAACTGCAATAGGAGAACTTGTTCTGGAAAAGTATATAACTTTCCAAGACTTTAATAATCAAAAATCAAATGAATTGCAATATGCTAAAGATTTAAAAATTAAGCCAGGCCCGAGTTCCTTTATCAAAAGTTACTTACATCAATCAAAAGAAAAGATTGAAAATATTAATCAATAAAATACAAATATACATTTGACACCTGGAGACGAAAATCGACTACAAAAAGCAATGAAATCTTACTTAAAACATCAAGCTGAAATAGAAAAAATATGCAAACCGATAAATCAGTATAACTTTGTTAATAATATAGAGAAACGTTAAGATTTATTCTTAAATTTTTCTCACGGATTATAGCTTATATGCCAATTAAGAACAATTAGACAATAATAATTTGCAAAGCAATCCAATTCCAGTTACCAGAAAATAAATTAATATAAACTAATGGTTCTGTAGAAGCACATATTGCTTAGACATATGATTAGCGTGCATCACTTAAAACGTTACTCAATGTATTTTTAGATACATGTGCTTTTGATCCAAATATGCTTGGCGAATGTAATGTCATTGTACATTGTATAGATATGGGTGATCATTCCCCTATCTTTTGCACGCACTTTAGTTACTCATTTGAACAGCGAGAAATAATTAATAATATAAAAAATGATTGGATAAACCTAGATATTTTGATCGATATCCCTTACTTCGTATTCAAGACTCATAAAATGCTCTCGCAAAATCTAAATTCTTTACATTACTTGACCTTAATACTGGCTATCTGAAAATAAATATTACAGACCTTAACCAGAAAAAGACTTCATTTTTAACACAAGACGAACAATACTGCTTTATAAGCATGCCAATCGGCTTGAAATGAGCACCTGCAACCTTTAAACGTTGTATTGTCTGGACTTTAATGGAAAATATGTTTAGTCTATTTAGACGAAATTCTTGTTTTCAGTAAAGATCTTTCCATGCATTTGGAAAACTTAAAACTTGATCTAAAAAGAATAAGGAACGCAAATCTAAGCATTAAACCATCTAAATGCTCATTTTGCAGAAAAGGAGGTCAATATTTAGGACATATTGTGGATCATGAAGTAAATAAAATATCATGACAGAATGAGAGCAAAACAAGATTACCCTCTTCAATAATGTGCTCGAGATGTTAGAGCTTTCTAAGGAATGGTTAATTATCACAGACATTTCTTTGAGAATTGGTCAATTGTTATAGTGCCTCTAACAAAAATGACAAAAAATGTATTAATTTTAATAAACTTGGGTCGAAGCCATAACTTTTCCCGCTTGCACTCAAGTAGAAGTCGTAGTTTTCTTCATTGAGAATATAATTTGTCGTTTCGGGGTTCCCGCATTTATCTTAACAGATAGAGGAACCAAATTTAAAGCTAAACTACGCGAAATATAATATTTCAACTTAGGAACAAAGCATGCGAACTACCGTCTTTCATCCATAAACTAATGGCCAAACAGAACACTTAAATCATACTTGGGCTCAATAGTTTAAAATGTTTGTGAGTCATAATCAAAAAGACTGGGATATTACACTTCCATTTGTTGTTAGAGAGTTTAGTACTGATTTACATAGCGTAAAAGGATATTCCACTTCTATTTAAATTATGGAAGAGATCCTGTCTTGTTATATGATAGAGACTATGCCGTTACTCCTACCGGCATCCCATTCATCGATGATCAAGTTTATAACTTGGAAAATACTTTACAGTCAGTCAAAGATATTGTTAAAAAACAAATCACTGATAATTCAAATAAAAACAAAAAGTACTATGATAGTACCATCGAAATGTTGACTATAAGATTGGAGATAAAGTATGGGTACATTATATTAAGCGTGAAAAATGTAAAGTCGAAAAATTTATACAACCTTATCACGGTCCATTCGTAATTAGAAACAAGCCCACGGCCGTTAATTATGAGCTCAAATTAGTTGACGGAAGCAAAAGATCTCGAAAAAAACCTTTGATTGATAAAGTGCATGTCTCTCGACTCAAACCCTTTATTGAAAGTGAAAAATTATTAAAACTAATAAATGATATTACCGATGACGATGATTCAACAGAAGTTGAAAAATCAAAAGAAATCTTAGATATTGGCGGGGACCTTGTAATTGTTCCTTCCCCTCCACAAGAATTATTAAAGTTAACAAAAAAAATCTCAGAAAGTGAAACATAAATATATGATTATGAGCAACCCAAAGAAATAACTTCAGATTCAAACCAAGCAGTTGATTTATCAACTATTGATCCAACTGTTGCCGATAAACAAAAACCAAGACGTTCTCAAAGTCATAAAAAACCAATCAATACTGGGCCTTACGTTTTTTATCTGCTTGAGTATTTAATAATCTTAATGTCCTTTTCGGGATATCGTTCTTCATCATTCCCGAAAGTAAATACTTTGGTGTGGTATAAACCTATTAAACCAGTCGTAACAGGTGTTAATCGAGTTATATTAAAAGCTTTATACCATAATCCTTGCGTTCTCTTTCAACATTTCCCAAAAAAACTTGTGGAAATCGAAAAAAAGAAGTTCTTATTGTGATAAACAGTTTCAAAAGAATTTAATGAAAAATCTTTACTGTTTTGTAATAAACCAAATACTAAACAAGAACGACACATTCACAGAGAGCTCACTTTTTCCTAGGCTTTTCTAGAAAGAAGAGTGGGGTGCAAATAAAAAAGTGTGCCAAGTTATTCAATTTAAGGAAATTAGGTTTAAGAAAAGAAAAATCATCAAAAAATTTGGAAAGTGGTCTTTGCTCGTAAAACCTCTTCTTCCGGAACTCATTTGTTGCAAACGAGCTGATCGTTAGGAGAAAGCGGTGTTAAATCTAACCTTACGCTATTCGTTTGAATGGAACCTAACCGGTTAGAACATTGCACAATAAATAAGAACTGATCGCCTCACCTCTTCTTCCAAGACTCCACTGTGGTAAAACCGTAGTTCATTCAGAGATATCGAGGTTAAATCTAAGCTTAAACTTACTATTATGTAGATCCTAACCGGTTATAACATTGCACATTCAATAGGAACTGATAGCCAAACCTCTTCATCCGAGTGTCAAGTGTGGTAAGTAGGACGCTCTTTCAGAGATAGCGAAGTAAAATTTTAGCTTGAGACATACTATTGTGTAGAATTTAACCGGTTAGAACATTGCACATTCACTAGGAACTGATCGCCACACCTATTCTTTCGAGTCTCCTCTGAGTTAAAACCGACATTTGTTCAGAGATATTGAGGTTGAATCTAGGCTTGAGACATACTAATGTGAAGAACCTTATCGGTTATAACATTGCATATTCTTTAGCAACTGATCACCACAACTCTTCTACCAAGTCTCAACTGTGGTAAGTGGGACGCTCGTACAGAATTAACGAGGTAAAATCTAAGCTTAAGTCATACTATTGTTAAAACCTTTAAGGTTACAACATTAATTTGGAACTGATCGCCACGGCTCTTCCTCCAAGTCTCTTCTGTGCTAGAAATGACTTTTGTTGAAAGATTATGTGGTATATACGTTTCATTAAGACATACATTATTGTCTTTATTTGTGACTCAGAAATATGTACTTTCATTATGAACTCTGATGTTGTACAACATTAGAAAGATGTACTTTGTGAAGATTGTACCAACCTATTCACAAAGAGTTAATTCGCATTTGATTCCTCATATGCAAACTTTTGATTATGATTCTTTGGCTGAACAAGTAAGAAAAGACATTGAGACTAGTAGACAGATTTCCATATAATTGACCCAAACGTCATAAATTCACGTCACCGATCATTATGCATAACAATATTTATTCTTTTGATAATATGATTAATATTAAAGTATTTTCAAACGATGTAACATTGCTAAACAACCTTTTATTGAAGAATTTAAAATTTTATCACCTTCTGATCCGAACGTACAAAGTCGGAGCAACTCATTAGAGAGAAAGCCAGTCAAAATTAAAAGGATTAAATTAGGTTTATTTGTAAGCCTTGTCTTGATCTTATGTTTGACTGAAATACAATGTGAAACTAACTATGTAGTGCTATCTATGAAATTTAGTAACCCGTTATTAGAATACTTCACAAAAAAATTGAAAATAATACTATCCAATGGTGTGACAAAAACTTCAATGTTTCTGTAATCAAACCTATAAAGACTTTTTGTATACCTGCTCCCGATATACATATTGCACAAAAACACATGTATGAACCTGATAATACTACTCATAATTACTTAATACAGCCATTTTATAATCAAGTAAGAACAAAATACCTTTCAGATTATGAAAGTAGAATGAAAGACCTAAATCAAGCCTCAATTCTTGTTACATTCTCGATGCTTAAAAGCTCTCTTTCAGAAATAGGTTATAAGTGGGCACGTTATATTCTTGATGATCGCAAATTTTAATCACTGATTATAAATATGTCAATTCTTAAAAATGTTGACTTTAATGATTTTGAACCACTCTTATGTCCTTTCGATTTAACATACAATTTACTTGTATTAGAAATCAGAAAAAGGAAATTATTCGAATTACTAAATAAAAGAAAAAGTAGTACTTTAAAGATGAAATAAGTTTTTGCAACCTTCGTTACTACTCTTATTTGCATTATAATAATCCTAGTACTTATAATCATATACAATAGAAATCGCTATATTAACCTGATTGAGGCGACTGTTTATTATCAAAGAACAGTAGACGCAATGAGTATATCATTACCATTGCCACCTCCTGATCTTGTCACAAATAGTGACATTTAATTTATGGATTAGCTTGAATTAGTTGATCAATATGTTCAGTTGTGTACATTACGTTTTTTACTGTATGGTATAAAATAATACCAGCTGTACTATCAATTGGTTTAGCAGTCCATATGAAAACCGAATCACATGATTTACGTTTCTAACAAAAATAACCAATGCTGGATGAAATTGAAATATTTTAGTTGTATGTCGATCAAAATATATTTCGTTTTTTTAATAGTTTTCAATGACGATAAATCGCTAAAAATTTGAAATATATAATCAAATTCGTGAACATTTGAGAACATAAAATTATAAAGAATTTCGATATCGGAATATTTAATTTTTTTCCATTTCATGCAAATAGTTATTTTTATTAAGAACTATATCGGATAATGCTATATTTAATTGTTGAAGATACTGATTAAACCAATTGCGTACAAGTATGGGATTCTTTACCAAAGATTTAACGCTACCAGTTCGGTGATATTTAAACTATTTTAGAACATATGCAATCGCATTATCATTATTTAATTAATTTGTTGTTGAGGTTTGTGAAAACCACATGAATGGAATTTGTAAATGTTTTGTATTATTCTAACAGTGCAAAGGGTTATAATATTTGAAAGGAGTTCATGCGGATAAAATTTAAATTAAATAGCGATTAATTAAAATCTACATGTCTAAGCTATCTTAATATGGATTTGAATGAAAATTTTTAAAACGTTAAATATAATATGATTGGCCCATCAAATGACCTAAAATTAAATTAATGTGAATTCCCTATAGGTGGTGCTTCAATAAATAATTAAAACTAATATGTCTCAGCTTTAGCTTAATGGTTTTGAATAAATGTAGTGTATCCCGAGCAGTAGTAGTATTATGGCCGGTATAGGACACCACTACAATACAAGTAGTAATAGAAGTAATGCTGGACTAAGGAGGACCCGAAGAACACACGTGATAGTCCTTGAAGACTCACGAGAGTGTTACCACAATGTTCACGTAAGTGAACAGCATGTTAAACATAGGAAATACTGTAGTATATAATAACGATTGGAAATTAGCACTGAATATGTTTAATGAGTTACAATACAATGAGTTACATTAGCGATAAAATATTGAAGTGTATACTTCGAAGGTAGAAAACATACTGATGTATTAAACATCAACTAATAAGTAATAATGAAATGTA
>JAQIXJ010004882.1:0-10144 GCA_034700185.1 Phthiracarus laevigatus | reverse complement strand
AGTAGTTTGACCCCCCCTAAAATTTTGAAAAGTCGGAAAGTAACCTCCCCCCAGACCGACACACTCTGGGACACCCTGAACACATGTATATATACACGCATGCGTACAATATTTTAAATGTTTAATTGTAGTTCAATTTTTAAAGTCCAGTTTTTTGTTATATGTGTACAGTTTAGACTATTGTTTATTCACACATTGCTGATGATATGAAGGGTTGACTCAACTGGACACGTAGTGTAGTATATACTACAGTATAAAACAAATAAAATAACGGAAATAAGTGTTTATCGCTTTTGTTTTAATAGTTTCAAATTTTTAATCATATCATTGCAATTTGCCATAGATTTGAGATGAAAATAAATATTGAAACAAATATAGATAGCGGCACATCATTTCTAATCAAAACATAAGCATTTTTGCTAACATTAGTATTTTATCAATTTTAAAATAATCCGTTATTTTAGCGATTTTTCGGCAACAAAAAAACGAATCAATTATTAAATTGAAATTTTATTCGCGAATAAGATTAATTAACCACTGGTTTCGATGCCTAATAAATTGGAGAACAGTTTAAGCGAACCGAAGCGTCGAAAATATTTTTCGATCAACGATGCGATCGATTATAAAGCGAAATATTTTCAACTTCACCACCGAATCGAGTACCGAACGAAATATCTGAACAATGGTACGAATTGTGGACTGAAAAATGTTTATCGTCCGAATAATCATAAGGAAAATAATGAAAATTGAAGAGAAATCAATATTTTTAATCACACGAGTTTGATTTAATTAATTCGCACTTTTATTAACATGTTTTTAAATATCATAATAATACATTTCAACGTATTTTAACCATTATAATAATCTGATAGAATAATAGTAATAATAAATATATATCGTAGTTAATTATAGCTATATTTCCATACGAAACAATAATCAAAAGCGATAACAAAATTAATATTTCTTATCGCTTATACACTGATTTATTTTATAAATTAATATGTTTGTCATTCAAATATGTTTTGTTTGAGAATTTCTAATTTCTATTTTGTTCATATTTTTGAAAATGTATATTAATTTCTTAGGAATTAGATTAAAAATTAGAATAATAAAACGGGTTTAAAAAATGAAAAATAAAATATATTGGCGTCAAAATTAATTTTCGCATTATAAACTTTAAAACTTATATATTTGTTTGTAAGCCGTTTAATTTGGTGACTGGTTTGCCAGCTTTGGCCACCGCTTCGTACACTTCGTCGTACGATAGCTTTGGGTCATTGTTGATGGAAACGGACACCAATTGTGTTTGTACGTCAGCGTTAAACGAAACCAATTGCTCGCCATATGTCTTTGTGAGCGACTTTTTCAGCGCATTTACGCATCCATCGCACGTTATGTCAACTTTAAATTTGTATTCCGATGTTGTCGTCATTTTTGTCGTTATTTGTTTTATGACGTAAAACTAAAACAAATTAATTAATTTTTAAAACAAATATGATTTATGATAGCGAGTGAAACAAACAAGTTTTTTAATGATTTTGATACACGTATACTAAATAACATTCAATTTTATCAATAATATATATTTCAATGCGCATGCGTTCGTATAATATTACAGTTATTTATTGATTAACCTTATATACCGGTAGTTATATTCGTTATAATCAATGGGTTACCCAAAGGGGGAGTGCTTGCCCAGGGTTGACCCCCTTCAAGAATTCTGGAAAAGTTGGCCACCCCCATGAAAAATCTAGAATGTATTAAAACAGTGATATTTTTTTGTATGAAATAAAAAAACATTTTGGTCTGAAGACCAAAAATATTGTCGTTTAAATCCGATGAGTTTTAGACCACCCCCTTTAAAATTGAGATTTTCAGGATCTGACCCCTCCTAGCACTTCAGACCATGGGTAACTATGGTACTAATAGACTATAATTTATAATAATTACAACTGTATTCATAACTAAATAAATATTAGTTGGTATCGTTCTTATAAACTAGCAAAAAGCGTCTGTCATTCACGTTATGCTTGGCACAGCTCTTCCGTAGGGCCTTTGTACGGAAGTCTTATGGCATCTGTTTTCTGCTTAAAAATTTTAGCCTCACTCCCCGATCCTTGAATGAATTCTAAAATGCACAGGAGAGGTTGAAAACGGGTCCCGTGGGAACGGGCCAAACCTTTCGAGATGGTAGAGAATGGGATTAACATAGAAAGTATCGTGATGGGAGGGAACGGGATTAATAAAGAAAATAGCGAGATGGGAGGGATTCCAGCGAATTCCCGCTATAAAACATTTCAATGAAAAATGAATATAAACATTGAATATTTAGTGGCAACATGTAAATTTTGTAATTTGATATAAAAATTTTAGACAAACACAAGTTTAGTCATAAAATTTATGGGTATACAAATTGTATAACTTAAAATTTTGTGCCTATAAATGAATAAATTTATTCATTGCGTGAATTGTGGACGGGAGCGACTGGAATGGTAATTTTACTTTTGCGGGAAAGTACCCACGGAAATTGAAAAGTTAACTTGCGGGCGGGAATGGGAGTTTATAATAAATATTTTTCAACCTCTAATGCACAGCATTATTTATATTTTAAAACTTACCCACAGTAGACGTAGGAATTAAAGTTTACCAAATAGATGTTTTTATATAGTAACTCAACACTGAATGTTCATTGAAATAATTTAATAAATAAGTTTTGTGACTTGAGAATAATTTGATGGCAGTTTCAAACTTAGTTTTCAAATTAAGATAACTAACTGTTTCGATTGACTTACTATTTAAAACTAAATGTTATGCGTAGTGAGCAGAAACGTACCATTATTATCATTAGAAATTTAATAATTTGAAATAAAATACTTTAAACTATTATAAACAAATTGTTTCGGTGTGAGAACATAGATTTTATTTGTATTCTTAGAGCTATAATGTAATAGAATACACATTAAATTCTAGTTGCTATGCTTTTACTTTTACAAAACTTTTTTCTACGGTATGTTACCTTTTGATAATTATTTTCGACTGATTTAACTTTACATTTTTTGGCCGACATTTTGCAGGCAAATACACTTGAACGTACTAAGCGTATTACAATTTCAATTAGTTGATATATTTCTGTTATAAATATTTGAAAATTTGTTAAAAAATAAAAATAATTGATGATCGGGTCGATTCCGGGTCGGATACAAACATTGTTGGGTTATGAAAATTTTGTGGATTTACTAGTCTAGAGACTAACAATCATATGATTGTTTAAAGCTGGTTGTATGGTATCGTATCGTACAACTTGTACTTTGGATTTTGTGGACGAAAGATAACAATAAATACTTGAAACATTTTGAAGGTTAAAATCGAGTAGTTTAGGCTATATTAATAATCAATAGTCGGTACCGATATAGCGATTCCATTTTGTTTTTAGTTATAATGGATTTAGTTTTGCCGCGTAATTATCGAAATCACACAATTTTAGTAAAATTTAATATCTAAATTAAATAAACATTAGTCGTCTGTTATTAGTAAAAACGTAGCCCAATTTAAAAAAACTATTTTTGTTAAGTAAATCAAATAAAAATGATGAGAAATAAATTTATTGATCTGAAAAAATTTATAATAAATAACATACGAATATACGATTTCCTAAAACGAATCAACAATACGTTCATTTTAATCAGTTTTATACCAAACGTAAAAACATTAAGCCACTCGTAAACGTCTACCGCCACAACTATTTATTTGATAAAACTAACAAACAATTTGTTTTAACGACTCACTCAACTGCGACGCTTCAGTGTCTCTTTTTAATTGCGTAATAATCTGCGCCATCGCTGTTCTATACATCATTTTATTATTACGAGTTTTATAGATATTAAGTTCCGCTTTGGCGGCGCTTCCGATAATTTGAGAATCACTCAGTTCATATGATTTATTTAGCACATGAACTTCATTGTAATGACGCTTAAATTCCTCAAACAATTTATTCACAAACATATCTCTCATTTTTAAATCGATTTCTTTGATTCGACTATTTCCCGGTTCGAGAACTTCAGTCGCTTTCCTAAACCCAATATCATAAGCAGTCGGTCGACGGGAAGGCGAACCACTGTTGCGCGTGTTGTCCTTTCTCTTTTTAAACTCTTGCCTCACTATATCTAAGGCTGATATTTCTTTCTCTTCCTTTTCCTCTGTGCCCAAGTGTTGCGGTACATCGTGTTTGGGCAAAGACCAGTCGTCTTGTTCAGCGATGGCACTTTGCTTCGCCAATCTTCTCAATAATTTTGTTTGCAAAAAACTCTCAAACTGCTGCAACGTTTTCGTCACTATTTTCGGTTGTGTGCACACATCGCACGAGTTTTTGCATCCATCTTTCACTACAATATCGTCGCCAACAAACTCCGACAGTAACATAGAATGTCTACACTTACTGCCAGATTCGCAATATTTGATCATTTTTTCGAATCGTTTCATTGACAAATGCGGATCATTGTCCTTAGAATTATTATTATTATTATTATGATTCTTAACACTAATCTTTTCGCAGTCCTGTTTAATAAGATAAGAGATAGCATTTCGATCATCAGTCGAGTAATATATTCTACACTTAGCCAGATGGCCGTCACGACCAGCTCTTCCCGACTCCTGATAGTAAGCGGTAAGCGATTGCGGAACATTCCAGTGAACAACGAACCTCACATTTGCCTTATCGACTCCCATACCGAAACTAACAGTGGCTGTGATGCACTTCACTTTACCAGACATCCATTTTTCCTGGACATCGCGCCTCTGGTGAGCGGTGAGTCCCGCGTGATAAGCCGAGCATTTTATTCCGAATCGACTCAATTCATTGGCGATGTCTTCGCATACGGCGCGCGTTCTACAGTACACTATTCCCACGTGATTCTTATCATTGTCGTTTGAATCCGTTTCGCGATAATCTTTAGCGCTACAAAACGGCGATGCTTTCGGTTTTGGTAAATCATTTGGTCCAATTTGTTCCATTATAAACTCTTTGAGTTCGATAGTTGGCTCTTTAAATAGATCTTTGAACACAATGTCGTAATACAGGTTTGGCCTGAAGTTTGATGAAACGAAGTGCTGAATTGGTTCACGCAATTTCAATTGTTTTATGATATCGGCGACAACATTGTCGGACGCAGTGGCGGTCAACGCAATCCACGGCACCGATCGATACCTTTCCTTAATTCTACCCAATTTCAAATAATCAGGTCTGAAGTCGTGTCCCCATTGGGACACACAATGCGCCTCATCTATGGCTATACGACTTAACGCATTGCTTTTATACAAATGCTCCAAAATGATGGCAAAGTTGTTGGACGATGCCATTTCTGGGGTGATGTACAGCAGACTAATATTCATCTGGAAATAAATACAATTTCATTGTTGTTTTGTATTTAAGAATAAAAAATCTTATATTACTTTGTCGGACATTAATTCGGTTTTAATGCGCTTTTGTTCGCTAAGAGGTAAATGAGAGTTAATCGTTTCCGCATTTATCGATAACTTCTTAAGCGCCGATATTTGATTAGTGATTAAAGCGATGAGTGGCGACACAACAACAGTTAATCGTCGCGATTGTGCGCCATCTTCTGCGCCGTAATTGTCGCAAATCGCCGGCAACTGATAGCAAAGCGACTTTCCAGCGCCGGTCGGCATCGAAACGAACATATCTTTTTCACCATTTATGGCGCAATTAATTGCTTTTCGCTGAAGTGTGGATCGAAATCGCTCGAAACCGAAAATACGCGATAATAATTGTTGTGCCGTTTCGATGTCAGATTTGTGGTCAACATTTCCATTAATAATTGGCGCGTTTTGGTTGCGTTGTTGCGAATCACTTAAATCGTGTTTAATTGCGTTACGATTGCTATCATTATTAATGGCATTTGTTTGGACATCGATCACCACAATCTCTTCCTCGATGTCTAGTTTTGTTCGCTTCGAACGCTTTAAATTGTTTACATTATTGTCGATTAGTTTTCGATTAGAGTCATCGATGTTTTTAACGGCGAAATAGTCTTTTATTGTTTTATTTTGTTTGTAATGTTTTCGTTTTGTATTTGTTGACATATTTACTAATAATCACAATCGACTTAATATATGATAACATAACTTTTATTATCATTAATTCATATTATATTTCATTTACAAATCTATTAAATTCGTTAAATAACATTAATGTATAAATACTTCAATGCCATCTACTGGTGAAATAGATTACTATGCGTGCGCTATTGAGAAAGTATTGTTTTTTGTATGTGGAATGCGTTACTATTACTCTAACTCGTAAGCTTATGTGTACATTTGATGGCTTTTACGATTTTTAATGTAATGTCTCAAAAAGTTAACAAATTTTTTAAATAAAACGGGTTTGTGCTTATATTAATTAGAAATAGTTATATTGATTTAACAGTTAATCATATATATTTAAGCGTATGTTATTTATTCATATATTATTTGGGTAATCTTTAAATAGTTGACAATATTTAAGCAATAATTTTAGCGCATTAAACACTACAATAATACTATTACATAGCAGCCATAATAATGGTATTCAAAAAGATTGATAAGATTCCAGTTATGCCAGCAAACATGATTAAGTTTTTTTTTTAATTTTTCAAAATTAAATTTTAGTGGTAAACAAATGGTAAATAAGTTTATTGCGACACTAAGTTTTGGCAATCAACGCCGAAATTAAAAATCTAAAAACTGGTTAAATTTTAATCGGATCCATCACTGATTGGAACCCATTTAAATCTTGAATTTACATTATAATGGCGATGCTATAAGTGCTGCCAATTTTAAATGTTCATATAAAATAAAGATAACACAACTAACTCGTGTTACACTCAATTAAAGATTTAAATGTTTTCGGTACACATAGTTGCTAACAAAATATGGTGGTATCTAATATAAAATAGAACAGTCCATTTATTTGTCATGTAATATTATACATATATCTTAGTTTTACATTGATTTTTTTTATTATTACGAAAATAAATAAACAAATAAAATATATTTTAATTAAATAAATAGTTGAAACTTGTATATAAAATCAATAATATATAAGTTAAAACGAAGTGGTTGAACGTCATTTGAGTAAAGTTAATTGCTGTTCGGAAACAATGGACACAATCTTGCCATTACTACAACTGCGCGAAATGTACGATTCAGTGCTCGGTCTTTTCTTTTTGTTGGTGTGCTGACTCGACATCGATGCGCTATTACGTCGATCGTACCAGCATTTTATAGCTTCTTGTACCTGTAATTAACAATGATTGTGCATTCAATTAATAATATTATACAGTAATGGTTTATGGATTCTATTTTCACTGCAGTTTATTCATAAACACCAGATATGCCCAGACAAATGGAACACAAATAAATCAATTACCACTAATTTAGCGACAATAGCCCGCTGGCAATACATTAAAAAAACTTAAATTTTTAAAAAATTAGATTGTGCGGGCTATACAAGAAGTGTGGGTTATACATAAGAATTTTTTCTATTTTTATTTAGATCAATTTTAAAAACATAAATTTATATTTTATTGAGATCCATCAAACAAATTCTTCATCGTATAATGTTAATTGTTTCGTTAATATTCCTATATGGTTTTAATTTTTCGTCTAACTCTTCGCCTGTGCTTTCTGAATCGCGGGTATTGCTGGCAGTTTGGATGTCACTTTATAAATTTTTCATACTTTATGTATGCGGGCTATACATGAGGTGCGGGCTATACAAGAAGTAAAATTACTCTTGATCTTACTTGTTGGGTGAGAGCTATACATGAGTGCGGGCTATTGTCGCTAAATTAGTGTACTTAAATGGTGATTGTGTGCCACACTTACAGGTTTCAAGTGTGCCTTAAGAAGTTTTTAGAAATTTTTGAGGGTCTAAAATGAACGTATTTTGAAGACTATTTTTTATCCGAATTTTTTTCCCAAGTAAAACATGCCTGTTCTCAAATTTCATCGAAATTTAAGGGCAATATTCGGTTAAAAGAATAGATGGCTTAAATCTTATCAGATTTGGACGACAACTTTTCATTGAATATTTTTTAATCATTTTCTATCCTTGAAAATTTTATTTTTTGTTAATGAAGAGACATGATCAGGGTGTCCCAGACTTTGAATGTCTTAAAGGAGTCTCAATTCTGATTTTTAAAAATTCAACGGGGTGTCAAACTAATATATTTAAGCGACAATTTTTTTATTTTTCTGCAAAAAATTGCCATTTTCATGAAAAATTGCCTTTTCATTACTTCAGATTTTACCATCTGGGATACCCTGGATATGATGGTTATATGGGACATAAGCTTAAAAGTATAAAAATGAGTCTTGAGTTTAAATAAAAACGCGAAAAATTATTCTTATCGATCACTCTATTGTCACTGCGATGTATGCATTATCCTAAGAAAAGTGAGCTCTCTATGAATGTTCCGTTCGTGTTTTACTGTTTTTTTGTCCGATTGCAGAAAAATTGTCGCTTAAATCCGAGTAGTTTGACCCCCCTAAAATTTTGAAAAGTCGGAAAGTAACCACCCCCAGACCAACACACTCTGGGACACCCTGACAATCAGTATTTTGCATAATTTGTGCCAAAGATTTTAAAATATTTTCGAAATTGTAATAAAGAAATTAAAAAAATAATTTGTTTAATATTTTAAAAAATGTATTATTAATTCAGTTCACATAATAGCAATTTAAACAATAATGTATCAAAAAAAGATGAAATATGTTGGTAACACTGATATTTGTTTGTTATATAATGCGAAAATATTGGTTAACTTTTAAAGTCATGCTGTGGTGTATGACACTGTTACAGTATAACTAGTATGTATGAGAAACACTGTGCTCTAACTGTTTAATATTAGTTTTGCGATCCTTTTTTTATATCAGTGATAAGTTTCAATATAATATTGTTTGTTATATATAGTGATGGCTATCGAAGTTCATTTGTCTCCACTGCATAAAAGAGAAAATCTCATTAACTGAGCAGCAATGAAAGTTAGCATTACTGACTCCCATTGTGTCCCCTAAAGCTAAAATCTAGATTACTTTTCGTCTTTTACTCCTGTTTGACCATTTGATGTTATGTTGTTATGTTACCACTAACGAGATTGAGAAAAACGCATTTATCAGTACATTTTTATTCTTTTCTCCATGTACTACATCTATGTATCCTTATTTGAAGTTAGGCAAAGACATTTTCCTTTTGGCATTTATTTTGTTGCCATTACTGAAAAAGAGAGAGTGAAAATCAGGGAGAAGAGAGAAGATGAACAGAGAATAAGAGTGTTTCATGTAAAATATAACCAATAGTTATTAACAAATGTGGCCACTGATACTTTTTCACTACTCTAACAGTACACTACAATACACTACTGTATTGTAACTGTACTCTACTCTACAGTACTTCATACATTTAGCAAACTTGTTAATAATATGACCTTTCGGGTGAATAGAGAGAGAAAGAGAGATCAAGATCCGCCTGTGGACACTCTTGCCAATGAAAGAGTTACAAAAACAATAGATATTGTTATGTAGACCCAATGGTTATCGCAGTTTACCGCTATAGGCGTGTCACCCCTTCCACCGTTCAGGTCAATTGATTTCCTTGTTTATTCATTCATTCATTCATTATCACAAATAAACAAAAAACAAAAGAAATGCGTGGAAAAGATACTTTTTGTTAGCAATAGAGATACATCTGTTTGCTACTTACTTTCTATTACCATATATTTCACAATATACTGTACAGTATATATATGTATCCTTACGAGTTAGTGTGTGTGCGTTTCATTTTGAACAACTCGTATTCCAAGTTACGAGTTACCAATAATAACTCATAGAAAGACGGACACATGCTGTGCTATCACTAATATCATTTGCTGCCAAAACCAATCATTATTGTATAATCTACTATAGCTTTATAATAAATGTCATTATGCTGTAACAGATATACAATACAGCTTTGCTATATTACAATGGATATAACTAAATATATTTTATTAACTTAGAATACCTAACAACTAAGTTTATTTCAAGTTTCAGTACTTTAATTCATAAATTGTTAAATTATTAACATTGGCTTCAACATGTTTTACATTTT
>JAQIXJ010004881.1:0-10148 GCA_034700185.1 Phthiracarus laevigatus | reverse complement strand
GTTTATAATAAAAATGTTATGAGCGCGCAAAGAGCGATTGGGGCGATTTTTATCCCGTTATTCCAGTGAAGTGTTAAGTTTAAAATTGCCAATTTTCATTGATATCTACTTTATAAGTGGCAATTGCCGGTTATTCAGGTGAATTTTACTGTACACAATTGTCATATGTGAAATTGTACAAATATATATCGGATGTTTGGCATCTTTCACTCTATAAGATTTAATCTGCAGAAAATCTATCATGTACATTTTGAAAATTTATCAGTCTTGTTTTCCGAAAAATCAGTGGCATCTGCCGCAAATTTATCATAAACATTTTCGAAACTTATCAGAGTTGTTTTGCGAAACATCAATGGCATCTTACACTCGTTTCAGGGCATCTACTGCAAGTTTCTGCGGCATCTGCTTTAGATTTTCCTAAAATAAAATTATACAGGCGTAATTATTAACACAACCGCTTTATCACTAGAAAACCACACGTTACATAAAAAACATTAATAATTGTAATGTTGAAAAGTACTTCAGGGATTGTGTCCCATTTTCTAACTCATACGTCATTTTTATTCGTAGAGTAAAGGTCACTCAGTTTTGTTAAAAATTGAGTATTATTTAAAATAAATAATAGAGAATTACGGAATCATCAGAATAAAGAAAGAATGAAACTAATGAAAATCAGACAACATTACAGAATTAAAGAAATGGAAGCTAATACGAATGCGCACATAAGAAAACGTCTTAATCTGGATTGAAGACGTATGACATAGAAAATACATGCTATTGCTTATCAAATTAACCGTCAAAAACACGATAGGAGTCATATTGAGAGAGAAAGAAACACGTTCGCGCATATATCAGCACGTCAAAGCCAGGATAGGATGCGCGTAGAACAGGAAGGAAAAATATGCGATTGTCTATCGAATTGCTTGTTTTGACGAGTATTGATCGCGAGCTGAAAAAGAATAAAATGAGAGTGCATATAAGATGGCAAACTTAATTTAAATAAAAAGATTGGGTTTCACTCTATTCATCTAAAGTACGAAACCAAAATTAAAAACGGGCCAACAAAAATATGTGACAGCTGTAATAGTCTATGTTATGATTCGTTCATGATTAAATCAAGTGCCAAAAATCTATATAGGAAAGGAGTAGCACAAAAATTTTGAAACGATCTCGCTAATCCTCGTTTCAAATTAGACTTTGTTGCTTGCTTTATTTCTTTTCCTTTTACTTTGACATGAATTATATCCTTACCTGTTTCATATAATTGGTATTGCTGTTGGTTTAAAAATGGATATAAAGTGTTGCCTTGTTTGTTGACAACCATTGGCATCACCGTGGATCTTACTTAACGTTGAAAATTGAAAAATCGTATAAAAATAGAATTGCTTGTTGAATTGAGGTCGTTGTTGTTATCTGTTGAAGTTAGATCGGCAGTGTTTACATCATCAATTTAAATGTTTAGAAGTTCAGACAGACAGACGACAGACGACAGAAGAAAGACGACAGACGACAGACTAACAGACTAACAAACTAACAGAATAACAGAATAACAGAATAACAGAATAACAGACTAACAGACAAACAGACAAAAAAACAGACAAACAAACAGACAAACAGACAAACAAACAGACAAACAGAAAAACAGACAGACAGACATACAGACGACAGACAGACAGACGACAAACAAACAGATGACAGACGACAGACAACAGATGACAGACGACATACGGTTAAAAAATTATAAGCCTGATCCCAGTTTCGGCCCGTTATGTTCATTTAAAAATATCTTTGTATATCTGGTTCCATCTAATTCCTTTGCATGCTATAATTTTGTGCTTTTGGCAAGAATGATTTTTAATCTAAAACTGGTTCTTATGTCTGGGGGTTAGTGGAGTATAATTCGCATCTGGCATTGTTTAATTTAAAGACAGGGGTTCGAGACAATCGCTTCTTCCTTCCTTCCGATCCCTTAGTTGCTCGCTTTGACATTGGTGGACATTAGTGACAAAAAAAGGTGGTAAGGTCTGCAGGTGTCAGCCTTAGTTTGTAAAAAAATCTAAAAATAAAACCTGCAACGGTGTAAAAATTTAAGGTATAAAATGGCTGATATCTGCACCAATTTTGCAAAATTTAATTTCAATTAAGTTTAAATTAACTTTTGTATTTTAATTTCAAGTTTAAAAGACACGATGTGAGCCTTTATAAATTAAATTGTTATTTTAATGATTGTAATAAATCAAGTATACAAAAAATAGTAGGAGTGTTATTTAACATATAACCGTATAGAATCATGGATGCGAGTAAGTGATTAATATTAGTAATTAGACTGTAAACGAGTACATTAGATTCATGTTATCATATAGTCTTTAAAGCAATCTATTATCTGAGTAATTATAGTAAAATAGCTTGAAACGTGTTCATTAAATCTAACCATAAAAGTAATTAACTAATGCTTAAGTTAAAAACACAAAGAAACATACAATGCAGTAGATTTTGCCTTATAAAGTATAAAGTAATAATAGTTATATTTTCAGCTACAAGTTTTGTAATTTATGAGTATTAGATGTTACCTTGTAAAGTAACGCAAAGCTAACATATCCTATATCCTACATTTGATGTTACAATTTAAGGTTACACTTCTAGGTCAAGTATCGTATATTCCGTGTATTAATAATAAGTTACGCTCACAGTTCTTGTATCATACATTAAGTATAACCAAAAAAAGAGAAGTTTTAGAAGTTTGATCATGCTCAAAATTATCAACTTACAGTATAACTTGAATGAAATAGTTGTAGGCTTAATCAGTTGAAATTTAGCATTAGTGAAGAGTTATAAGCTTAAAACAATAATTAATACAGTGCCGCATAATGTATGACAAAAACGATGAAACAATACAACAGATAACTCGCGATGTAGACACGTCGTTCCAGAGCTAGGAGTCGGATGAAATTGGATCACCACAAAGAAAGCCGAGCCCAGATACGTCGCGAGAATCGCGCACACCTTGAACAAGAAAATCGGAGGATCCGACAACAAAAAAAACAATAATAATAGTATATTATAACTCTTAACTCTTTTTGAATAATAAATAAATGAGTAAACCCATTTATTCATATTTAATTTAAAATTAAAAATGTATTCATTCAGTTTGCAAATTAAAATTTGTTTTTTATCTCAAATCTTATATTTAAGTTGCTTATGTTGTAACTCGTTGATACTGCGCAAGATCTAACTTTTAATACTTCTCCTTATTTGCTTACACTTAAAATCCGATATTTTAGCTTTATGTGAAACTAATATTAATTTAAACTTTATATGTTAGCACCTCTTGTATCTGAAATTAGATGATACCATATAAAGTTTATTATTTTTAATAGTTACACTTAAAGCTCAAAAATCACCCATTAAGTGTAACCAAATAAAGAGAAGTTTTAAAAGTTTGATCATGCTCAGAATCAAAAACTTATATTGAAAAAAACAGTACAAGTTTATTTTTTTGAAGAGTTTTAAGTTTATCACTAAATTTCTTTTATAAAGTTTAATTAAATTATTTATTTAATAAAAAATGGTGCGACAAGTCATAAACTGATACTCTTCACCGCTAATTAGGGCTAATAAACATAACTATAATGAGTCTTACTGTTCATTTACATTAAAAAGGTGAAATTTATATGTCTTAACTTATACAACAACATTATAAATAAATTTTTAAATTCCTCGAAGATAAATACTGCATAAACGTACTGTATACATATTATATTTGTGTTAGAAAAGGTTCTATTTTGCATAAATTTTAGTTTTTTTTGAATAATCGTTCTAATAAATTTTTTATCAATACTTTCAAAAATAAACTTATAAATATTATTAATTTTTTTGAAAATAGTTTGTGAAAATTCCAATTTAGTTTTTTAACAAATATATTCTATTCTTTTAAAATAATTATAATTTCAAAAAAGTGCATGTATTAAAGGTTAGAGCTATAAATTTTTGAATAAAACCGGATATATTATAGACATTTATAATACTGAGGACGGAGAAATTATAATTATTTTCATTATTGACTACAATGGTTGACATCGTTAAATTTATTAAAATATTTAAAGTTTTTCATAAAATTGATAACTTAATAAATGAGTTTGTTTTTTTATAACGAAACTCAATTTATTGTTCATAACATCAAATTATGATCTGTATCAGTTCATTTAAAAAAAAAGAAAATTTAGCGAAACTTGAATGGAATCCAAATAATGTTGAGATTATTAAATTTTCTTGTGTTAGTACATGGATCGATTATTATACTCCACATTATATGGCTATAACAGACAATGGAAAAGTTTATAGTTGGGGTTATAATAGACTCAGTCATTTTGGCAATGGAACTAACATCGATTATTTAATGCCAAAAGTTATCGAGTCTTTAAATGATTATGTTGTGATTGATATTTTCTCCGGTAAATTAACGGTTAAAAATTCATTGTATCAAATAAAATTAATTTGCATACCGTATGCACTATTTAAGCAGAAAAGTTGAAATTAAGAAAATATGAACGTGATTAAAACAAGAGTTGACAGTTATACAAGTGGTACCTACCTGAGTAAAAAGGTAAAATTTCTTTAAAATGTTGGGTGCCCACTAATTTAAGGGTAATAACAGTTCATAGAAAAACCAAAAATCTAGAATTTAAATTATTAAAAGTGACTAATTATTTAATATTTAATTATTATTAAATTCCATGTAGTTTTCTATTTACTATAAATGTTTGCTGTATTAGTCTCTCAAATGTTATAAAGATATTTAAAACGGATTATAAAATCTTTGTTCGTTTCTGTTTCGCATTTAAATTATTTTAAAAGTTTTTCATTTGGTTTTAATTTCATAATAAAACTTCTTCGCTTTTTAATTAAATGATTAATTCTATGGATAAAATATTAATAAAAAACTACGCTTATAATTTATGCTTTAATTTGAACCGCAGATGTCGGAATAAGTACTGTAGCAATGCATAAACGTTTAAATGCTTTTTAAGCATAGGAAACTAAAAGATGGGGAAAAAACTTCTATTAAGTCAAAATAGGAGGCCAGATGTCTTAGCAATTTGCCCATTTCTCTTTCAATAAAAATAAGTTACGGCAATCGATTGCATCGCATTTAGTAAGTTAACCTGAATATTGAATAAAAAAACTCAAATGTTGTGTTAATTGTCAAAATTTGATGTTTAGATCTGAATAAGTCAAAATTATAGATTTGATATAACTTTATTTATAACGTAAAATTTAACTATTAAAGGATTTAAACTCTTAACATAAAAAATCTCATTTCTGCTCGTTCGATAGAATTCGTTTCCTAACGATCAAACTTTAAATAAGATTATTGCAATATTATAAAACTGTTTTAGGCATTGTTATAAAAAATGTTGAGAATAAAAAACCGATGTTTAATGATGATTTAATTTGTTAGAAATAAATACGAAATATTATTTTATCCTTAATAAATGTAAATTGATAAATAAATATATAAGCAATCCATACCACATTATTATTTTTCTTTTTTGAATTAACTGTGCTCATCGTTTGCTGAATTATACGAGTCTAGTAATTAGTATTAACAAACAAAAATGTTTAAGATCTCATCCTCTTAATAACACAACAGTAAATCTTTACAACAGCAAACAGTAATATTGCCTAAGTCGAGTTTCAATTTTCAATGTATTTTCATTTATATATAACTGAAACGTCCATTTAACCAAATTTATACATCAGCCACATAAGTAGTGGCAACTCATTAATAAATTAACAACATGTGATCGATAATTGTAGATTTTACTAATTCAGTCATATAAAATAAGTCATAAATCATAATTTGATAAATGTATTAAAATTTAACAGAAATTAATATAAAATATTTGCGTGATGTCTAATATGATCTTCGATAAAAGTAGAAACAAAATAATATCCGTGATCGTATCCCTCTTGTTCGCGGAATACAACGTCAACGTCACATTTGACGCATTCATCCACAAAGTTTTTTGGAACCAATTCATTTAAGTGGGGAACTTTTAGAAAAATAAAATAAACTATAGGGAGCAAGCAAACGTAGAGAGCGAGTGTCCATATATTAACTGAACTAAACTTTACAAAGTCAGATATTATTACCGAATCGATCTTGTTTTATGCTATGAATTAAAATATGTCACAAATATACTTGTTTTAAAGCAAATAAAGTAAATTACAAAATTCCTTTATTAAGAATTATGTTAAATCCATTTAAGAATATAAATAAGACTGAGAACACCATTAAAACGGACATACAGACAAACAGAAGTACGAACAAACTCGAATCCATAAGGTCCACTTTTTCTGAGCTAAATAATTATAATCTACTAATATTTACTCTAATCAAGAATGACATATTTATAGAATGCTCACTTTTTCTTAGGTTATGCAAAAGCCAAGATGTTAATAATACAAAAAACTTTATTAATATAAGAAATAGGTAAAATCACTTTATTAATATAAGACTGCGGACATACGGACTGACAGACAGAAAGACATGGTCAAATCCATAAGCTCGACTTTTTTTAAAAAAGTGAGCTAAAAACTTTAATATATTTTTAAACTAAAATACCAGATGACTCGACCAAAAAAGTACTTATCGTTAATTTAATGCCAATGCTATTAAAATCTTTTTAGTTTTTGTAAATAAAGCGTTAGATTTTAAAATTATGTATTATATAAAACGTTATAAGTAGTCTACGCCCTAACTTATTGCGTCATATTTTGTCTTCGGTATTTTTTTGTTTCGCAAAGTTAAATATTTGTATAAAGAAGTGTCATTATTGTATATTCTTCACTATGTGCAATATTAAAATTTTGTTAACCTTTATCAAAACAATGGAAATTATTTTCCTATATCAAGAAGAGGGTCTATATAATTATAATAATTTAAATCCTAGCAAAAAGACATCATAGAATTTGAACAGGGAAATTATCGCCATTGGGTAATGTTTATCGGAAAGTGGAAGTTCAGCATGACATGCTTGTCCACTTTATTCCTAAAGGCAAATTTATTAATTTGTTTCTCGTTAAATTTCGTAAATAATAAGTTTTCACGTAATTCTTATGCCGTTATCCTAAATCATTAATTTAATTGCTGTTAACATCAAACTGTATGTCACTGTTAATAGCATGACATATTTAAGTGTATAAAAGTGGCGTCAAATATATTTCTGAACGTTCACTTTTCACGGTTTTAAATGATAAAGTAATTGATAAGATCTTGTCCTGAATGCGAGATAGCGAGTGTTCAACATAAATTATTATATTTTATTCACTTGTAAGATTAATTTAAAAAATCATAGGCCTACACCAAATTTCGGCACTGTTAACCCGACCCTCTTCCTAAATTAAGAACCTGAGCCCGGCTCCAAGCTCTTCAGGTTCAGGCTCTTCAGGCTCTCTGACTCTTAAACATCATCACTAGTTTGGAAGTCACTTTAAAAATTCCTCATACATTGTGTGCCTGCTATACGTGAGGTGCGGGCTATACAAGAAGTAAAATTACTTTTGATTATTTGTTGGGTGAGGATTGTGCATTATTGAGGGTTATTGTCGCTTAATTAGGGTATATATATAGTAAAAAGTTGAAAACTTGAAATAGATTTAAATGGAAGGTTATCACAAACCTCTTAAATAGCATTTAATCCATAAAGTGCAATACAATTAATAGAAAACTTTAAAATTTAAATGTTGTAAGATTTCAGAGTGAATAAGTAATCTGAATTATGTTTACCAGACAGTTTATTGCGTTGAATGGGGACGAAATAAAAATTATTTAGAAACAAGATCGATACGGTCATAATATCTGACTTTGCGGTTTAAATTTTAGATAGTATATGGTCGCTCCCTCTCTTCGTTCGTTCGCTCCCATATTTTTAAGTTTTCTCTTATAAGTTAGTTATTATGTTAAAAGCAGATGAAATCAAGAACAAAACAAATTATTATCGTTTATTAGCGGCATATGCCTCTTTTATTTTTGACATCTTTGCCGAATTTCCCCAGTGTTGACTAGATTTTGAGACACTTTTGAGAATTCAAATAAATATTTTTACTGCAAATAGTGGCATATGCCACTTTTATTATTAATAAAATTTTGTAATTTTAGCTTACTATTGCTCATTTCGGCCAGTTTTTTTGCTAATTTTTATCATTTTGAGTCTATAATTCCATATTTTTACAGCAAAAACCAGCATATGCCACTTTTGGTATTAATCAAATTTTATCATTTTAGCCTAATCTTTCCCATTTGGCTAGTTTTTCGCAATTTTTTCCATTTTGATTATGAATATCACTATTTTTATGTCAAAACCGGCATATGCCACTCAATTTTTATTTTTATTTTTGATGATTTTTGCCTAAATTTGTATATTTTGGCTAGTTTTGTGGTGTTTTTTGCTATTTTACAGCAGAAAGCGTCATATGCCACTCAAATTTTAACCTAACTTTTGGCTATTTTAAAAAAATTCTTGCCTATTTCGAAACAATTTTGTGTATTTTTGACCCCGTAAAAGCCAAATTTGAGCAAATTTTTTGTAATTTTGACCCCATATTTTGTCCTTATTGACTAATAAATTCCCTTAATTAGAATAAGAAACAGTTCAAAATCCCTTTATTAAAGTAAGAAATTAATCCAATTCCCTTTATTAGAGTAAAGATCAAAATCCCTTAATTAGAGTAAAGATCAAAATCCTTTTATTAAAGTAAGTTTGCACAGACGGACAGACGGACGGACAGACATACCCAAATCCATATATCTGACAAATTTGCAAAGTCAGATAAAAAATTAATTTCTACAGATATAAAATCTAATTCACATTTCCTGAAGGTTCATACGTTTCTAGTTTCCTTAAAATCGTTTCACATTTATGGAAACCTTATACACACTGCAAACATTATTCAACGACATACTATTTTCTCACAATAGAACAATTAATTTGCCGTGATACGAGTTAATGTCTAAATTAATTAAATCAATTTAAGCGGTATCTATACCAATATGAGCTAAAAAATTATGTATAGCTGTTTACAGTCCAAAGTTGTAATGTTTCTTATAAACTCGTTAAAAAATTTTGGCTATATCCCAACAACGGTTACCCTAATCCACTCTTAAAGACATGATTATTGGCCTTAATCTCTATTGTCAAACTTAATAAAACTTGTTTTGCTCTTAAATTTCAGATATGATGTTAATTTTGTTTAAATTATGTAATATTCGCGTAATATAAGACAAGACTTTGCTTTATAATATTTGATATGCTTTATTTTAGTTCATAATAACCGTTCAATTAAATTTATTTGATTATTATAAATTATACTACTATTATAAATTTATTGAAAATAATAATATTCTATTTTGCAATTATAATCAGATTAATTAAAGGTATAAAATAATAATTTTAATTTCTGTTAACACAAAACTTAACAATTTAATTAATGATTATAAAATAAATATTCATTAAACTATTATTAACTTTTGAATTCCGAGAACTTTAAAATAAACAAACATTTTTATTGGCCACATCTCGTGGTAAATTATATGTATCGTTATATAAATTCCATAAGTCTTATAAATTAAAAGATTTTTTAAAACTTTTGAACGCGTTCGAAAAGTTTCGGCCAAAATTTTGAGAAGTATCCGAAGATTGACTATTCATATTTGACTCAAAACGCGTATTAGAATGGGAATTCGATCCTTTATAATACGAAGATGAATAAGATCCCTTAGAAGATTCGTTGCCAGACAAATCATTAGCCAACTTAACCAGTTTAGCGATTTCATTTTCTGCGTTGTTTCTTAAATCCGCGTTATTTATCATTCTGGCTTCAAGTTTCATGTTATTGATATTAGCGTGAAGCTCATCCACAAAATTAAAACGCGAACATATTTTACTTAAATCATAGCATAATTGATGAATTTTCAAGTATTTCTGATCAACTTCTGCTTGTAAGTTATCCAATGTTGATTGGAATGTGTCCGAATCAGCATTAAATTTTTGATAGTCTGCGTCCGCAGATTCGTATTGCGCTTTCATATCTTCGAGCACTTTTTCGATTGTTTCGGTTACGGTTTCGAGCGCAACCATAGCGTGATA